>CAUYQG010001068.1:0-22098 GCA_963574415.1 Tarsius wallacei
CCACACCCGGCTAATTTTTAAATTTATTGTAGAGATGAGGTCTCGCCAAGTTGCCCAGGCGGGTCTCAAACCCGCAGGCTCAGGCAATCCACTCACCTCAGCCTCCCAAGGCACGGGATTACAGGCTGAGCCACCGAGCCTGGCTATATTCCTGGTTTTAAAGAAAATGTTTCCTGCCGGGCTCGGTGGCTCAGTCTGTAATCCCGTGCTTTGGGAGGCTGAAGTGAGTGGATTGCCTGAGCCCGCGGGTTCGAGACCCGCCAGAGCAACTTGGCGAGCCCTCATCGCTACAATAAATCAAAAAATCAGCCGGGCGTGATAGCGCGCGCCTGTAGTTACAGCTACTTGGAAGGCTGAGGCGGAAGGATCGCAGGAGCCCAGCAGATCGAGGCTGCAGTGGCCAGGAGCGGCCACTGCACTTGTCTTGGTGACAGAGTGATACACCAACTCAAAAAAAAAGAAAGAAAATGTTTCCTGTGTTTTCTCGTAAAATAATGCTAACTTCTGAATTATTTTAAAGATGCTTTTTATCAGGTTAAGAAATATCCCCTTTCACATTTCTCAAATTTAAGAAGAGTATTCTTATCATAAATAGGTTTTTAATTTGATGAAATATTTTTCTTACCTATTAAAATGATTATTTGGTTTTCTGTATTAATCCACTAATCTGGTAAGGCACAGTTATAGATTTTCCATCAATAAACTATCCTTGGATACCTGTAATATATTCAACTTGGTTACGATATGTTCTCTTTTCTATACTTTGTTAAGTTGGATTTGCTAATATTATAAATTTTGCATCTGTACTCATGAGTTAAAAGAATCTGTAATCTTTATTTCTCATAATTTTGTTGTTCTAGTGTTAAGGTACACTTGCCTTGCAGAATAGATTGTGTGGTAATCCCTCTTTTTCTATCATTCAAAAGTGTTTGTATAAAATTGGGATTATCTTTCTTGAAAGCTTGGTAGAACTCATCTATGAAATAGTCTTGATGTAGAGTTTCCTTCGTAGGAAGATTTTATCTATTGCTTTAAATTTTATAATTAAAAAATTTTAAATCATGTTATAAGATGATTTAAAAATTTTAAATTTCTTTTTGGGTAGGTTCTGGTAAGTTATATTTTGTAGGGATTTGTCTATTTCTCCAAAGTTTTAAAAAATGTTGGGTTTTGGTGTTGACACTATTGTTTCATTATTTTTAAAGATATTGTTATTTGTATCATTAATATATTATTTGTGTCTTCTCTCTTTCTCTCAATCTTGCCCCAGGTTTTTTTATTCTGTTACTTTTTTAGAAGGAAAGATATGCTGCTTTTGTATCTTTTTTGTATTTCATTTGTTTCCAGTCTTATATTTTTTATCTCTTTCATTCTACTTTATTGGAACTTACTCTCTTATTTATTTTTAAAAATAACTTCTTAAGATACACAGTTATTTCATAACTTTTTTGGCTCATTTACTTTTTATTATAGGTCTTTAAGGCTCCAAATGTCCCTTAAAATACTGTTTTTATTATATCTTAGAAGTTTTATTATATAGTGTTTTCATTTTCTTCAGCTGTAGATATTTTTGTTTCCATTGATTGTTTTGACCATAAGGTTCAAGTGAGTAAACTGCATGCTCTGCAGCCTGACTATACCAGAGAACATTCTAACGTGCTGTGCATCATTCAAAGTTGGGAGAATTATGAATTACTTGGTTAATGGGTTAAACCAGCTCATTCAAATGTAATATAGATTGCCACCAAACTCCAACAAAGTCCTCAAATATTGTGCCTTTTTATTGGTGTAGGGTCTATGTGATGTAAAACCTTGTCTTTCTCATTGGAGAATGAGAATGCCTCAGTTTATCCCTGACCCCCAGAAATTTCACTAAAGTAGAAGGTCCCTGACTTTCATGGGTTTTACCTCCTGTGCACCAAGACATCTGGAGTTGCTGTTCACCATGTCCTATCAGCATGATGTTATCAATAATGTAGACTAACATGATGTCCTGTGGGATAATCAAAGTCTCAATGTATTAAATTATGACAGAAAATTGATGCATCCCTGAAATTAAATAGTGAATATGTAAGAGCGTTTCCTGTCAGGTTAATGAAAATTGCTTCTGGTCTTTGCTGCTTAGTGGAACAGGGGTAAAAATGCATTTCCCAGATTGATAACCAGGTGCTGGGGACAGTGTTGATTTGCTCCAATTTCTTTAAGAGACTAGATCTAGAACAGCAGCTGCAAATTGGAGTTTCTCACTGATTAAGCTAAAGATAATTTATTGTCAGTCTCTATGACTTGACTCTTCAGCAGAGGCAAAATAGGATACTTAAATGGGATGTGATAGAAATCACAATCCCTGCACAGATCTTTGATGGTGTCACTACTCTTTGTGCTTCTTCCAGGAATACCACATTACTTTTAGTTTACTGTATTGGTAGAGAGAGAAGTTTCACAGACTTTTACTTCACCCTTCTTTCAATAATAGCCCTTGCTATACACGTTAGGGAGCCAATCAGGGGATTCTGTTAGGTCACCGAATAACAAATCCAACAAATGCATGTGGGAACTGGGGAAATAACCACAGGATTGGTTAATAGATACACTACACCAACAAAGAAATGGCCAAAATTTTGTTTCACTCTCTGACTCCATAAACCTCTGCATTTACCATAGACCACAATAGCTTTCTGAATCCCCAGGGATTAGTATAACTCATAGCCAGTGTCCAGTGACTCCTAAAGGTTATAGATATTTGTCTTTCCCCAGCATACAGTTATCCTGATAAATGGCTATAGGTTCCTTTTGGTAAAGCTAGGAAGAAAAATGTACAGTATGAGGGGGAACCTCCCCAAACTGGAGCTTATTTATAAAAAATTGTGTATTTATTCATACATGTTTGAACTTAATATCCTTTAAAGTACTCCTATTGAGGTGCTTTTTCCACTGCTCAAAACAGTGTTTGAACTCATTAATTTTTATGCCTTTTAGTGCTTCTGCTGTTTTTGTTTTACCTCTTCCACATTGACAAAATGTTTCCTTTTGTGGACTTTTTTCATCTGGGGAAACAAAAATGTCACTCGGGGAGAGATTGGGTGAATAGGGAGGGTAGGGCATGGAGGTCATGCCGTTTTTTATCAAAACCTGCTGAACACCCAGTGCAGCCTGGGCAGGTGCGCCTGTAAATCACCCATCATGAAATGGGCAAATGCATTGAAAGAATTCTCCCCCGCCCCCAACTAAAAAGAAAAAAAAAGTCACTGAAGCCGAATGCAGCTTCTCACAACAATGCTACCTGGTATACTGGTGTTGATGGGTTCCTAGAAAACTTACCTAGTTAAGGAAGACTGTACTACAAGGGGCCTTCCCTTCAAAAAGATAATTCTGGATTTTGGGGGTCCTCTTTCATATATATTTGTGGTGGTATTGCAAGAACTTTCCTGAAGGGACTCTTGTTCTGGGAATTGATTCAGGTTTGGGAATTAGGGAAGGAATATATTATATAGCACCAGTATGACCATACTGGGTTACTCATCTATTTTAATCCAAGGGCCTCATGAATATTTAGCTTCTACCTAAGTCCTCTGCATATCAAGCCATTCTGAATAACACTCTAGCTCTGTTGCTTATTATAGTAAGCCTGCTTACTTTGCCTCTGGTGGTTAAATGCTGCCACTTAGTATCTGTCACTCTTTGATAGCATCATTCTCATTGAAATAATGTAGCCCATTTTAGTGGTGTATCTCCCACCTTCCTCTCCAAACTTCAGAGGACAACCAGTGTAGTGCTTTATTTTTAAACCCCTTTTTGGTGAAATATAACACACACTGAGAAAAATGCATAAAACATAAATGTACTGCTTAGTGAGCTATTATAAAGTGAATATTTGTAGAACATTCATACAGATCACAAAATAGAGCATTGCCTGCACCCCAGAAATCCTCTGCATGATAATTCCTAAATACCTCTCCTGCCAAAGTACAAATATTGTTCTACTTTTTACGATAAGCATCTGAATATATTTATTTATAACTTTATCACTTTAAAGCACATCCCTAATCACATATCAATATTTGACCGGCTTTTGAACCTTGTTTAAATGGAAGCATATATTGGTAGTATATAGTAAATGGGAGTATATGTTATGTTATTTTGTCTGGTTTCTTTTGCCCATTATTATAGTTGTGAGATTTATACAAATTGTCACATGTAGCTGTATTCAATTTTTATTGTTGTATAGTATTCATTCTATAGATATAATACAATTTATTCATTCTGTTGAAAAACACCTGGATTAGTTTGGTGATTGTCTTAGTGTGGTTGAGTTGCTACAACAGCATACCTTAGACTTGGTAATTTGTAAACAACAGAAATTTATAGCTCAGTGTTCTGGAGGCTGGGAAGTCCAAGATCAAGGTGCCCACAGATTCAGTGGTTGATGAGGCCTTGCTTTCTGCTTCAAAGTTGGTGCTTACCAGCTGTATCCTCATATGGGAGAAAGAGCAAATGGACAAGAAAGATCCCTCAGACCTCTTTTGTAAGGGCACTGCTATGGTTTGAATATTTTTATCAAAACTTATGTTGAAATTTAATTCCCAATACAACAGTGTTGGGAGGTGCCTAATGGGAGATATTTGGGTCATTGAGGCTCCACCTTCATATATAGATTAATGTTTCTAGAAAAAGAGATTGTGGGAGTGGGCTCTTTTTTTTTCTCTTCTGCTATGTGAAGATACAATGTTTGTCTGGCTTCCCCTTCCACCTTCCACTATGCAAGGACAATGCAAGAAGGCCCTCACCAGATACCAGGTTCTGGCACTATGATCTTGGCTTATCCAGCCTCCAGAACTGTGAGAAATAAAATTCTGCTCTTTATAAATTAGTCTGTGGTATTTTGTTGTAGCAGCACAAAATTTATGAATACAGGCAGCAACCCCATTCATAAGGGCTCTGTTCTCATGAGCTAGTAATAGTAACACATTGGGGATTCGATTTCAACATAAGAATTTTGGAGGGATACAAACACTCAGACCATAACAAGGCTGTTACAACAAATATTTCAATAAACATTGTTACATATGTCTCTTATACTGTGTATGTGCATGTGTATCTTTTTCTGTTTGGGATATATTCAGAAGCAAAATTATTGCTCTCCCTTTTATTTTTCCATACATTTGTCTCATTATACTTCCTTCTAGATATTTTCTTCAGAAATATATTTCAGTTTATGATGTCTTTCTTCTACTGTATCTAATCTGTTTAACCCAACCACAAATTTCTATTTTCAATTATTGCATTTTTTATTTCCAGAATTTCTATTTTTATTATTTTATTAATTTTTAATTTTTTGAGTTGAGCTCTCACTCTATTGCCCAGGTTGGTGTGCAGTGGCACAATCATGGTTCTCCTAAGCCTTGAACTCCTGGGTTCAAGAAGTCTTCCTGCCTTAGCCTCCTGAGTAGTTGGGACTTCAGGTTCATGCCACCACACCTGTCTAATATTTTCATTATTTTGTACAAAGTCTTGCTATGTTGCCTAGGCTTGTCTCAAACTCCTGGGCTCAAGCAACCTCCCAAAATGCTGAGGTTATAGTTGTGAGCCACTGTGCCCAGCCTAGAATTTCTATCTTTAAAATCTGCTGTGATCTCTGGTCCCTATTCTCTTTTTAAATGTTCAATCCTTTTCTTTACCTTCTAGAAACTACTAAACATAGTTATTTTAAAACAAGTATCTGAAAATTTTGATATCTAAAGCCCTGTGGTTCTGTTTTTTTTTTTTTAATGCTCTGTTGTTGCTTCTGTTCTTGTTCAAGTTGCCTGGTTTGTTTCATCTTTCATGTATACCAGGCACAATACTAAAATATTCATTTTAGAAATAATGTGAAACTTGAGGTAATGCTATCTTCCTTTGTGGAGTATTTTCTGTTGCTTCTGTCAAGCTCCTGGAAACACTAGCAATCTGAGATTATTTTAATTCAATACTATGATTGAGATTTTCTGGGTCACCAAAAAGACTCAACTGAGCTGCAATCTCTATGAAAACTGTTTTACTTTAAATTCATCCTAAGTCCTAGGTGCAACATTTTAGGGTTCCAATTCAAGGTACAAGAATTTTACCATGGACTTTACCCCTGATCGGTCTTGTTAAATTACTTTCAGCTGCCTGCAATAGCACATTAAATCCAGAGATTTTTTTAAGGTGTACCCATTTCTACAAATTAATCAAAAGTATGCTCTCCCCTTTTCAATCATTCAAAAACCCATTCCAATACATATTCCTCAATTTTATGCCAACAAAAGTAAAAAGAAACATGGAATTCTATTTTGCATGTAATCCTCGTCCTCCCAGGTCAGATTTTGAGGAGTGATAAAACTGGCATATTTCAGCAAGTTAAGACCAACTTCATCAAACTACAAGAAGAGTTTTCTTCTGTTGACAAAAGAAATTCAGTAGACTTTTTGGGTTCAGGGTATTCATATTCTTATAGAGTCTCCAAAGTGTACCGATTTCTTTGATGTAATATTCAAAAAACTTTTCAATTGGTGTGCTACAGGCATCAACCAATTAGAATGGACATCTTATCAATTAATATGGATGCTCACCACCTTCAAGTCTTCTGTCAAATACCACTCTCTTTTTAAAATTTATTTTAATTTTTAATTGTATATATTTATGGGGTACAGTGTGATGTTTGATATATGTATATATTGTGTAATGATTATAATAAGCTAATCAACATATTCATCATCTCATATACTTGTCTTTTTATAGTAAAAACATTTAAAATATATTATTTTAGCACTTTTGAAATATACAATACATTAATTATGGACACCATGCTGTGCAATAGATATGGAAAATGGCAGGGCTTGGTGGCTCAGCCTGTAATCTCAGCATGTTGGGAGCCCAGCCTGGGTAACTTGGCAAGACCTCATCTCTAAAATAAATAAAAAATTAGCCAGGTGTGGTAGTGTGTGCCTGTAGTTCTGACTACCTGGAAGGCTGAGGTGGAAGGATCGCTGGAGCCCAGCAAGTCGATGCTGGGGTGGCCACGAGTGTGCTACTGCACTCCAGCCAGGGAGACAGAGTGAGAATCCAACTAAAAAAAAAATAGGGGGGTACAGACAAGATGGTGATCAGATAGGTCAGACTGTGGGAGTCTCCGCAAAAGCAAGTGTCCATAAAGATTCTCTGTGTGAGTAGGTGTGTGCTGGTGGGTGAGTGAAAGTCTGTCTGAGGGGAGACCTGGGTGCATGCACCCAGGTCCCCGTTCTGAAGGTAACTGCAAGCCTCTACCACCCTGAGATTTGATCTAGAGGCATGCAAGATCATCTGCTGTTTGTGGGACTCTCCTGAGAAGAGCCTGAAAAATCCAGCTGATTCTCATCACCTGGTGCCTGGCCCAAACCATTGTCTGCTATAGCAAATCAGCTGGAGCTCTGGATTGATCAGTGGAGAGAGATGATCAGGGAGAGCCAGAGAGGAGCCCCATGCCCAATGAAGAAACATCAACTGCAGCCATTTTCTCTGTCCCAGGACCAGGTAGAGACCTGCATGCCCTGTCCAGCTCTGCCCAGACTCCAACTTGGGACCTAAGGTAATCACATTAAACTGCGAGAGACAGAAGCCCCTTCCCCATTCTGGATCAGACACAGACAGATCAGATCTGAGTGGCAGACTTGACAGGCAGCAAGCTGGGTGAGTCCAGCTCTGATCCACCCTCCTTCCACTGTAGACCTGGGGCATCTGACCCAAACTGTGAGCAACCCTATCAGCCTGCACTGAGAGCTAGAGATCATAGCTGAAAGGACTTTGGCTTACAGGAATGATCACAGAGTGAGTTTGGTTCCTTGTTTTTATTTTTATTTTTTGTCATTTGTTTTGCTCATTTTTGTTTGTTTTTTGTTTTAGTTTTTTCTTTCTGTTTTTGATAACATTTTCGTACTTGCTTTGTTTCTGTTATTTTACTGAATTTTTTCTTTAGACTTCCTGTTTGTGTATGGGAAGAGAACATCAATAGGGAGGCCTTTGTTGGTTTGTGTGATTGTATCTGTATATTTTAGGGTTTTTTTTACTCTTTTCTGTCTTTGTGTCTCTTTTCATTTGTTAGTCAGTACATCTGCCTGTTTTCCCTTTTACTCTTCTCTCTCTCCATCTTCCTCTTGCCCCCCCTTCCTTTTTCCATTCTTTTCCTTTTTCTTTCCTCAGTTTGCTTCCAGGGAGCAATCCTATACCCCCACTGCACGGACAGATTGTAAGACAGTGGGAAGTGGGTTCCAGGGTACCCATACACCTGTTGGTGGATACTGGGATCTGCAGATAGATTTTGAATCACAGCTCCCCCCTTGATTAAATCTCAAAACTACAAAAACGTATAGCCCCCAACCAATTGTACAGCTTCAGAACTGAACAAAGCTAGAGGATTCATATAAGAAAGAATAAGAGGTTGAACAAAGAGAAGTAAAAGCAACCCCACCATCCCTGAACAACAGAATTAAAGAAGAGGAAAAAAAGTGTGTGTGTGTGTGGGTATCTACACATATGAAGAAAAACAAAAAGAAGAATATGGGTCTTACACAGACCCCCTGGGAGGTCAGACACTGAGAAAACTGACTTCAGAATGCAAACAGTGAAGAGCCCCCACAATAACTGGTCTCAAACTACAAACCCAGATATCAAGACATGAATAGAGAGAATAAATAGAATTGAGGAGAGACAAGAGGAAAATAGGAAGGAGTTGATAACTCAGATAACAGCAGTAAAGAATACTGTGAATGAAGTAAATAACAAACTGATAAGCATGGAAAGCAGAATTAGCCAAGCAGAAGAATCTCAGAGCTTGAGGACCACAATATAGAACTAACCCAAACTGTCAAAGACATAGAAAAGAAGGTTAAAGTTACAAAATAAAACCTTTAAGAGATGAGCAATTATTTCAAGAGGCTGAACCTATGAGTAATTGGACTTCCTGAGGCACAAAGAGAGACAGAGATCACCCTGGAACAAACATTCCATGAAATTATTCAAGAAAACTTCCCTCATCTCATCAGGGATGTGACCATTCAAACACAAGAGATTCTGCGAACCCCTGCAAGACAACAAATGAGAAGACCAACTCCTAGATACATAGTAATCTGGCTAAAGAAAGTAGGTATAAAAGAAAAAAATCCTAAAGGCAGCAAGAGAAAAAGGTCAGATTACCTACCAGGGAAGACCAATTAGAATAAAAGCAGATTTATCTACAGAAACACTTCAGGCTAGGAGAGCTTGGAGCCCAATCTTCAAAGGTCTCAAAGATAAACAATTTCAACCAAGAATAACCTGCCCAGCTAAGTTAAGCTTCTTCAGTGATGGAGAATTAAAGTCTTTCCCAGACATTCAATCCCTAAGAACTTATGCTGACTCTAGACCAGTTCTACAAGAAACACTTAAGAAAGTATTAAACACAGAAGAAAGGGGAAAAAATGACAACATTCTTCACAAGAATGCAGGAAAAAGATTGAAAACACACACGAATCAACCCAAAAATCAAAAGAAAGACAACAAACAAATAGGAACAGCAACAACTCTATAAGAACCACATGACAGGGATAAACGCTCGCATTTAAATAATTAGCCTGATTGTGAATGGACTAAATGCACCACTGAAAAGACATAGAATGGCAAATGGATAAAATATCGTGAGGCAACAATATATTGTTTCCAAGAGACTCATCTCAGCAGAAAGGACACTTACAAACTCAAAGTAAGAGAGTGGGAAGCAAAATTTCAGGCAAATGGAACACGAAAGTAGGAGTTGCAATCTTAATATCAGACAAAATACCCTTTAAGCTATCAAAAATTTTTAAAGATACAGAAGGTCACTATATAATGATAAAAGGTTCAATCCATCAACAAGAAATATCCATCCTAAACATATGTGCCCCCAACATACGAGCACCAACCTTCATAAAGCAGCTTCTAGGCAAACTTAAAAAAGATATTGACTCTAACACTATCATAGTTGGGACTTTAATACCCCACTCACAACCCTAGACAGATCACTGAGACAAAAAATCAGAAAGGAGACATGGAACCTCAATGTGACTCTTGACCAAATGGACTTAATTGATACCTACAGAACACTTCACCCAACGACCACAGAGTATACATTCTACTCATCACCACAGGGAAAAAGTAAAATAATAAATAAAAATGTAAAATAAGTCAGGCACAGAAAGTAAATACTGCATAATCTCACTTATCTAAGTTAAAAAAAAAGTTATCCTCTTTATGAAGACTATTATGAGTTTTTCATTTAAAAGTTATTCCTGTCCAGATCCTGGTACTCCTTATGCCTCTTATTTTATTTCAATAGCATTAATATTTTCTAGTTTACTATATCATTTATAGTAAATATATTTTGTTTTTATTGTTTGTAGCCTTACACTAGAATGTAAACTCTATGTAAGACAGGGATATTTACTTGTCTTGTTCATTGTAATAATTGTTCAATAAATATTTGTTGAATGGTAATAAATACTGCATCAGTCAGCATTTATTTACATAAAACAGTACCACTCTAGCTATTTTGAGTAGAAAATGGTATAATACAGGGAATCAGGTGCTTATAAAATTCTTGGCTAGAGAAATGGGCTCTAGGCAAGGCTTCCAGAAAGGAGTCCCCAGTTAACATTCAAACTGGCCCATCAGGGGCATTGCTAACTTTGCTACATTTAGGAAGATGATGAGTGATAGCAGTGAGGAAGATACCACTGGAACTTTAAAGTTGACTTGAAGATGATATCTGCAATCCAGAAATAAGAAATTCGCTGCTATTATTACAAGTACCTCTCAATATTCTCAATATTCACAGTAGTGACTGGACATTGGAACGTTGCTGCAGCAAGACCCACGTTTCCAGATCATGCCTTTGATGAGTAGCAATGGTCAAAGTGGCAAAATGTCCCTATTTCACTTAAGTTTTTCTAATTTTCATCGAGAACCCTGGAGGTTTTCATTTTCTAGGATCTGTATTTCAGGCAAACATACTAGAAGGATGTGGGAATGGATGCTGTAAGTCATTTCATTATATCTACTACGCCAATCATATAAAGCAGTGTGTATGTGTATTACATTTAATCATTTATCATGTGCTCTTATTCAAACATCACTATTCTCTTGTTAAAGAAAAGGGAGAGACTTATGCAAAGGTAGCATAGTTAAAAAATGCCTTCTCTCTGTTAAATTGCTTTAACAACTTTGGAAAATTATTTATGCAAAGATGTCTTGTTCTCTCCCTTGTGGAATCACGGTTTAATCTAGCTTATAGCAATTGCACTTCCCCCACTTGGTTATGAAAGTGATTATTTGTTAGCAGAGGCATACTAAGAGGGAAGGACAGTGGGAACAATCTGCCTTGTGGAGAGATTTTATCATAAGCATTGTTTAGAAATGATGTCACATGGCGATAACAAAAAGAAAAACAACTTTTGATCAGCTTTATTATTGTTACTAATTTCTCTACAGAAAACATATCCCTTATTGTCTATACCAAGAGCAGTTGCTCCATTGCCCTATCCTTGACACATCAGTATCAGTATTTTTAAGGTTATTATTTCTTTCAATATGAGATTTTCATTCTTGTTCCCTAAGTAAACTCAAGAAAGCAGATTTTTAAAAAGACTAACAGTAAAAGCATAGATGTAGACTAGTGATTCTCAACTATGGCTGTACATTAGAAAAAGTTGGGAAGCTTTTTAAAAATGCTAACTTCTGTGCCCCACCTTAATACATCCTGATTTAACTGGCATGAGATGAGGCACACACCTGGGTATTTTTTTTTAACTTCCATTGGATGCTAATGTGCAACCAGTGTTGGGGACCACAGCTAAAGACTGCTTTCATATTAGTATAGCAACACTAACATGTATTTTAAGCTTCAAGTGTGGACGTTTGTAGGTGGAGTAGGGGAGCATTCTGCTGGTGTGCATGAAGTCACCAAAGCTTCATAGAGGAAGCAGTCTGGACACATGGTATAGGGTAGATCAGCAAGAGAGATTGTTAACAGGGGCAGCTTCAATCCAGGTTTGCAGTTGGATGACTATGAGAAAGTACATTTAACTGTAAGGTAAGGAAATAACTGGAAAATGGCGGCACAATTTTGGAGGGATTTGTAAAGTCTCTGATTTGTGGGAACATTCTGAGGTTGTGTGTCAATAGTCAAGGCAATGGACTCAACTAAAGTGCCAATATTCCCAGGTGTTGAACCCAACTGGAGTACTTTCTAAAGTTGAGTGTCAGGGCCAGTTATATATCTAGGTCAGTAGTTTTCAACCTTGGATGTACTTTAGGATTACTAGGGGTGTGGTAAAAAAATCCTAATACTTGGCCCCAACCCTCACAGATTCAAATTTAATCAATCTGGAATCAATCTGAGAAAGTGATGTTTTCTGTTTGTTTTATTTCATTTTTAAAATCCTTCTAGTAAGTTAAAATGTACAAATAGGGTTGAGAACAACTGGCCTAGACAGATCACAAAGCCCTGCAAGAATTTTCTTCCCCAAATAGCGTTTCTATGTGCTTTTCACAATATTGTTCTTCTTTCCTGCAATGTGTTCTGTGAGCATCAGACTTTCCTGACAACTGTAATCCAACATTTTCCCCTCATTTTAATGTCATACTCTCCCAAGCATTTATCTGCATTTGATGTGGACAAATATGTCATAACCAGTCTACTTTTCTCCATTTCCACTGCTACCGCTCTAGTCTAAGCCATCACCTTCTCCTGGTTGGTTTGTTGTTTTTGCCCTTTCTCCCCTTACTATGTATGTCAACACAGCCACTTAGTGGCTTTAAAAATGCATGTCAGGTCATGTCACTGCTCTGCTTAAAAATTCTCCAATGGCTTTTTATATCATTCAGAGTAAGAGCCAAATTTCTTGCTATGACCAACAAGGTCCTTTGTGTTCTGACTTCTTCCCTTACCTCTCTGAGATTCTTTTACTGTTCCCCTCATTAACACAGCTCTTGTCACACAGGTCTCCTTTCTTTTCTCTGAATACATCAGGCACATTCCCACCTGAGAGCCTTTGTGTTTTCTGTCTTCTCTGACTGGGTTACTCTGCCTTCATATATCCTTATGGATCTTTTCATCTCCTCCTGTAGGCCTTTTGTTGAATGATATCTTATAAGTGAAGCCTACCTTGACCACCCTATTTAAAATTGCAAATCTCATGACCTTAATAGACATGTCATCAAATAAGATATATAGATAACAAATAAACATATGAAAGGGTACACCACATCATATGTCATCTTGGTAATGCAAATTAATAACAATAGTGAGATACCACTACACACCTATTAGGATGACCAAAATCCAGAACACTGATAATACCACATGCTGATGAGAATGTGGAGCAACAGGAACTCTCCCTCACTGCTGGTAGGAATGCAAAATGGTATAGTCATTTTGGAAGATAGTTTGGCATTTTCTTACAAAACTAAATGTATTCTTACCATACAATTCAGTAATCACATTTTTTGGTATTTACCTAAAGAAATTGAAAACACATTCACACACAAATCTGCATGCAAATGTTTATAGCAGCTATATTTATAATTTCCAAAACTTGAAAGCAACCAAGATGTCCTTCAGTAGGCCAATGGATAAACTGTGGTCCATCCAGATGATGAAACATTATTCAGCACTAAAAAAAATGAGCCATCAATCTATGAAAAGACATGGGGAAACCTTAAATGCAAATTACTGTGAAAGAAGCCAATCTGAAAAGGTTACATACTGCATGAGTCCAGCTAAAGATCTTTGTATCTGGGGGGTTCGCATCTGAGAAGTCAACCAACCACAGATCAAAATATTATTAAATATCAACAAAAATAACAATATAACAACAGATTTAAAAATACAGTAAAACAACTATTTATATAGCATTTATAGTGTATTAGGTATTACAAGTAATCTAGATATAATTTAAAGCAGCGGTCCCCAAACTTTTTGGCATCAGGGACCTATTTCGTAGAAGACAATTTTTCCACGAAATGGAGGGGGAAGGATATGTTATCAAACCTTACTGTTAATGTTAACCTGTCTTCACAGTCACTCCCCAGTGCTAGCATCACCACCTTAGCTCCACCTCAGATCAACAGGTATTAGGTTCTCATAAGGAGTGCACAACCTAGATCCCTCGCAGGCACAGTTCACAAAAGGGGTTCGTGCTCTTAGGAGACTCTAAGGTCACTACTGGTCTGACAGAACGTGGAACTCCACTCATCTGCCACTCACTTCCTGCTGTGCAGCCACAGACTGGTATCAGTCAGTGGTCTGGGGGTTGAGGATGCCTGATTTAAAGTACTGTTTATGGGAGGGCTGGGTGTGGTGGCTCATGCCTGTAATCCCAGCACTTGGGGAGGTCGATGCAGGTGGATTGCTTGAGTCCAGGAGTTCAAGGCCAGCCGTAGTAACATAGGGAAACCTTATCTCTACAAAAAAAAAAAAAAATCAACAGATTAGCTGGGGCATGGTGGTGCAAGCCTGTAGTCCCAGCTGCTCAGGAGGTTGAGGACGAAGGAATGACTAAGCCTAGGAAGTTGAGGCTGCTGTGAGCTATGATCATCATGGTCATGCCACTGTGCTCCAGCCTTGGTCACAGAGTGAGACTCTGACAAAAAAAATTGTGTGTGTGTGTGTGTGTGTGTGTGTGTGTGTGTGTGTAAACTCTGGGCTTGGGATGATAATGATTTGTCAATGTAGAGTCATCATTTGGAACAAGTGTACCACTCTGATGGGATATCTCAATAATGTGGAAGGCTGTGCATGTGGGGGAGCAGGGAGTATATGGGTTATCTTTGTACCTTCTGCTCAATTTTGTTGTGAACCTAAAACTGCTGTACAAAATAAAATCTTTTAAAAAAATCACAACTCTCCATGCATACTCCACCCAGCTTATCACCTTGTCACTGTTTTATTTCTCTTCATATCATGTATCAACATCTGACATATGCATACCTGACTATTGTTTAGGGTCTAACTCTCTCTGCTGGAATACAAGCCCTATGAGAGTATAGAATTTTGTCTATTCTCCTTATTGCTAATCTCCAGAATCTGGAAGAGTGCCTGCCATTTAGTAGTTGGTCCATCAACATTTTGTCGTGTGAATTAAAAACCAAAGAGTATTGGGTCATAACTTCACTGTTCAAATACAGTGTTTTTTGTTTTTTTTTTTTCATTAAAAGGAAAAGGGAACAGCACTTATTGAATATTTATCTGCTAAACAGTATAAGTACTTTTTGTATGCTATATTATTTACTTCTCAAAATAATTCTCAAGTAGGTATGATTGTTATAGTGTACTCTTTTTACAGATGAAGGACTGCAAATGACCCCTCCCCAGAACTAATTATTATAAATACGTTTACCAAATTGTTTCTTACTTTAATGGTTTTTGTTGAGGGCAGAGAGTGAAGTGGGAGTCAAAGACAGAAAGGAGAAGCATAAACTGAATTGGCTGATGAGCAGCAGGGGAGAACTTGGAGATATCAGGCTCTGGAGGGGACAGATACCTGTGGGCAAGAATCAGAATTAGGGGTGTCACCAAAGTGATTTTCACAGGTGGACTTAGGCTTGGCGTTAAGGCTTTAATGTATGTCCCAGGAGCAAAGTAAAGGCATCTGGGTCCCTCTAATGAGTTAAAGGATTTGAAACTATTATTAGTATGCAAGGTAATGGATATGTTAATTAGTTTGATTTAATCATTATACAATATATACATATATCAAAACATCACATTGTACCTTATAAATATATACAATTATTATTTGTCATTAAAAAAAAGGCTAGAAGTGCTGTTCCTTTGCCTGCACTGGGTCCCATGTGCTATAACTTGCATTCTGTTCCCTGTATGCATCCTTGACTTACAAAGGAGAAAAGTTGTAGCAATAGCTGTAACAGTTCACCTCACAGGTCTTGGGGCAGGGACAAGACTTTTAGAGGTCCTAAGCACTAAGATTATGTTCCCTGCCATAAAACACCAAACCTAAAATAAGTGAAACAGTTTTTAAAGTTCTCTAATTTTCTTCCATATAACACAGTCAAAGCTTTTTCCCCTTTGTTTATCAAATACCAACATCTTTCAGAATTTGTTCCACTTGGTAAGGGATCAGGTGGAGGATAGCTGATTCCTTTGCCTTAAGTGGTGCTTTGCATGCCTTTGGGTAATCTAGCACTCTGGAGGATGTGATTAAAAGGGCAAAATTCCTCACCTCAAATGATTTCTCTGCTTGCCACAGAGCTGGACATTCATGGACTCTTTCTGGTGATAAAGCAAGGACCTCTGTTAGTATTCAAATATGGTACTGCTATATACATATGACAACCCATTGTCACTGGAGCACCATCTCAGTTTGCAAATAGAGAGCAAAAATCCAAATGGCTATAGTAAAGGGTAGTTCAAGTTTGAAGAGTTAGAAAAGAAGAGAAAAGACTTGAAGTTTGGGGTGCTGGGGGAAAGAAAGGACCTAGGTAAAGTGACAAAGCGGGAACCTTTGGGCAGCTGGGGGACAGCCTGGGTTCCTGGATGCTGAGTACCAAAAGGAAGTCGGAACAGAAATCACGTGGATCATTTTGGTAAAGATCCTTCCACCTGGGTAGTGATGCAAGAGGAAGACCATCTGTGGCATGGCAACACTCCAGAGAGAGGTTAAATAGGTCCTTTGTCCTGTCTCTGAATTTCTGTGCCAGCCAAGGAGAAGACCAGAGACAAAACTGTGACCTTGCAAGGAGCTGGATGCACAGCTTCATTCAGCCCACCTACTCCTGGTTTTCATCCTTGCCCATTCTTCACATCTAATTAGGTATGAAGTGAGAGTTCTGTGCTCCCTGAAGTCGTTAGTGGAATAGGAGCAAAGTGCACAGGGAGGGAAAGACAACATCTTAGTACAATGTTATCAAATCATGAGTTAAATAAGCAAAACCCATACAATCAGTAAAACAAAACAAAACAAAACAAAAGCAAATTAAAATATATTTGGATGTCTAAGTTCTCTTTTAACCAATGGCAGAATTTTTCAAGAACTCATTCCTTATTCTGGCATTGTAAAATGCTAAACTGTGCTGGAAGTGTGCTCTCATCTGATCTATATTCTACAACATTGACATTTCTCTTTTCATTCACTCCTAAGCCTGTTCAGAGTAAAGACTGCCAACTGTGTCATATTAGCTGTGGCTGTGAAATGGACTATTTTCCACTAGTGGCTAAGATGAGACCAGAATATGGGAAATAAAGCTAGTTTTATAAATTCAATTTGCAGTAGATATATATGAATAATTTGTTTCCTTACTTTATAACATAATAATTAAGGTACCATTGATTTATTATAAAAAGTTAAAGAATGTTTAATGATACTACTTTATCTGTGCATTTAAAATTAAAATATAAATCAAAATTATCATTAAAGATAATTTCACCTTACTGTATATTTCAGATTTCATGGGTTATTTTATTCCAATTCTCCTAATCTCTTAATTCAGCTAAAAAAGAGATGACTCTAAGAAGTGACATGATAAATAATTTAAAGCATAAAATCTTATGCCATAATCCTGACAAGATAAGTGAAAGATGATGTAAAGTGCAGAGGTTCTAAATTGCTGAAATGGTATTAGTATTTTTTTCTGAAGTTTTGGCACATGAAAGGAAAAGTTATGCTTATATTCTTTCTATTGAAAGATTAAGAAAGGTTCAAAACTGATAATAGTTTTGTTGATTTGGAATGAATTCATAGGATCACTGTTGTGTCTGGAGCTTTGTGACTACAGCAGGGAAAAGAGAAACAAATTGAGTTGTGGAAATCACATTTGACTAGCAATACCAGGAAGAGGAAAAAGACAAATATCAAGATCCAAATCCATACTTTCTTCTATGACAGAGTGTATTTTATGTTAAACCAGCATTTTCCCTAAATGTGTTCAATTATTATTTTTAGCTTATTAATGATACTATAATAATAGCTAGCTGGCATTTATCTCCAAGGCATTCTAAGTGCTTTGCAGGCACTTTTTAATTATTCTGCACCATATCCTTGTCAGGTGACAATATTTGTCACCCCCTCTTCCCAAGGTAATTTAGAGAGAGAAAAACAGAGATGTCAAACAAGGAACAGACGAATAGCAGAACCAGGATCTTCAACAACAACAACAGAAAAATTTCTCTGATTTTCTGATTCTTACCCTAGTATGTTCTGCATGAAGCTTTGCTGCTTTGCTTCAATGTTTATGATCTAAAATAACCAGTATGTAGTGAGTCGAACAAAGTGAAATTTTATTTTTTGAAAGTTAATTAGTGATGTTTTTGACAAGTGTGAATTTTCTCTGGTACCTTCATGGGAAGTAAATAACAGTTACCCAGATCCCTGAAATAATGCCTTATATTCTAAGAAGAAAAGATTCAAACTGGGGGCAGATATGGATCTGGGTCTTGGGGGCAGTTCTCATCGGATCTTTACAGGGATCCTGGCATTTTTAAAGTTAAACTGCCCAAAGTGGAAATTTCAGAGGGTAGTCTTTGAAATTTTTAAAAATATCTTTGTCTTTAAATTTTGAGCAGATTACAAGGTCATCTGTCCATGACATGAAGTGATAAATCTACCCCTGGTATTTGTTCTTGTTCTGTAACAATATATTCTAGTAAAACATGGTTTTTATTGCATTAAACTATCAGGTATGGCTAAGGACGATTATGTTCTGGTTAATCCAGAATTCCAGTTAATTAAAAGTTTTCATGCATATACCTGTTTTCAAATACTAACAAAGTCAGCAGTACCATATATTTGACAGCAAATTGATATTGAAGATGCTTAAAATTTTCTCTGATGATCTAGAATGTGCTACACAATCACACAATGTTGCCAGGGCATCTTAATGTCTAAATGAAGAGCAGTTTTCCTTGTGCCACAAATGAACTGAAGTGACAGCTGACAGTTTCAATTTCTAGAACTCTGTATAAGAGTTTTGATCTAGAAACACACAGCAGTAATTAATTGCCTTATGGAGTTTCTTTTCTTTAAAATTGGCCCTGGCTTCTCATTGTTTCAAAAGTACTCACATCAAAACCAGAAACCTTAACCTACAGCATTACTATTTGAATTTCAAGTCCAATTTAAAGCATCATTATAGAGACAGCATTGGCTCCTGATGTAGCAAAATGATTTCCTTAAGTGTCAGGTGCTTTTTAAAGCTCTGGATTTCTGCTTTTTTGTTCTATGATTAGGATTTTCTTTTATTATAATGCAGAGGATTTTCTTCTTTTAGTGATAAAAGCCCAAATTCCAATCAATTGATTTAGAAGGCCATTTATAACTGACTACCCTTTCTGGCAAATGTGCTGATGCTTAGTGATATCTGACTTTCCTTTGACAAGGGGTTTCTTGGTGATTATAAAAATAAATAAATATTGACTTCCTTTCTTTGAGGGTGACAGAGGTTTTTCAGTATGAGGCTTATTTTTTTCCCTGCTCTCTTCAGAAACCCAAGCTGATAGAAGACTTGCTCGTTTCTCTAAAGAATAAACCAGAGGTAAAGGGATTTAGCTGAGATGTAGCAAGAAATTTCCTGACAACTTAGTAAAACATGGGAACTAATTTTATTAAATAAAGCTGTGAAATATTAGGTAGAAATTTCCTCTCCACCTATAAGTCAATCAAGGTTTGAGATGGGGAAGGGGAAATCCAACACAATGGTTATCTCTGGCCTGTACCCACCTTCTGATGCCTGATCCTGTTGCTTTCCCACTTTAGACTGAGGTAGGGAAATGAAGAGGATGAAAAGAGAAACAAGGTGACATATACTACATTCTTATGACTCTGGGTTTTGAAGACAAATGCCTATGAAGCTATATCTTTTCCACTGAATAAATATAATAACCTTAGCCTGATATTTGAAGCCCTTCACACTTAGCTCTAATCCATCTTTCCAGGCATCTCTCTCATTCATCTTTTCAAGAGATGCTAGGCCATAAACCATATTGGATGGTCCCCCTTTTTCATAAAATGTACCACAACTTTCTGCCATACATACTTGCTCATAGTTGACTCACTAGACTGCCTGCTATTTATCTGAACTTGAATCACACCTCTCTCCCCTTACTCAGTACTTGCCATAGTGGTCTCTTTGCTTTCTTCTTTTCTTGGATGTGCTTCTACCTCAAGGCCTTTGCACTTCCTTTTAGTTCTGTCTGGAACACTTTATTCCAGATACAGGATGGGCTTCTTCACTCATCTTCTTTAAGACTCTTCTCAAATCTCAAATTTCTTGTGAGGCCTTCATTAACCACCCTAATTCAAATTATAGTATTTCTGGCCCTATCCATATCACTTATCCTGCTTTAACTTTATCGCAGCATTGTTCACAATAGCAAGAACCTGGAAGCAACCATGTTTATCGCAGCATTGTTCACAATAGCAAGAACCTGGAAGCAACCATGTTGTCCATCCAAAGAGGACTGGATTAAAAAAATGTGGTACATATACACGATGGAATACTATGCAGCCAGAAAAAAATAACAAGCAGCAACCTGGATGGAACTAGAGTCTATAATACTGAGTTACCTCTCACAGAAACAAAGATCTGAGTATCACATGTTCTCACTCATATAGTGGACCTTGAACATCTATCGTAACACTATAAGAAAAGGATTGACAGTGGTGGAAAACTGTGGCGGGGGCGGGGAGGGAGGAGAAGGGAGGTGGGATTAATGGTAGTCAATATCTGTCTGGGGATGGGGAGACACCCCTTATCAACAAGGCTGCCTTAACGAAGCATATTTGTATACCTAACCCTCAACTGTACCCCACAATATCAAAATGAAAAATATTGATTAAAAAAAGAAAAAGGCTGTCAGTACCTCTCTGTTCAGAAGATATAAAGAAATGTGATAGACCCATAGAAAATTGTATCCTAATTCTTAGGTTAATTTGTACTCATTAATATGTTAAGTACTGGTCAATGGAAAATTAATACAATATTAAACAAATGTTACTGGATACACTTGTTTTGAATATGGAATATAATTAGTAGTATATCTATCTCATGATATGTTTATAAAAATGTTTCTGTGGATTAAAGGCTCAAATATGAACAGCAAAATGTAAAATCTTTTACAAAAATAAAGATTCTTTTAACCCTAGATTGTGCTATATTTGAAAAGTAACATATCAAAATTAATTGTAGAAGTGATAAATTTAACTTAATTTATAAAAGAATATTTGAGGGAAAAATCTTTTAAAACTCAATAATGAACTGAGAAAAATGTAAAACAAAATTTATAAAGGATTATAATTCAAAAGATATGTAAAGAGATTTATAAAGCAAGAAAAAAATGGCAAGTTAATAGGAAATTTGTATTTAGCAAGTATAATAATAAATATAATCAATTGTGAGAGAGACAAAGCCTATATAAATTAGAATGAACATTATCTTTGTTCATCAACATAAAGTACAGAGTATGCTCATAATATTGAGTAAAACCACAGGCATAGAATGTATAGTTGTTCATTTACATAAAGTTAAAAATGCCACAAAACTAAATGATATACTGTTAGGAAACACAGTTGTAATATAAAGATTAAAAATCAAAAACAAAAAAATAAAAAATGGGATATAACTATCAGATCATCACATTAATGTCATAAATAAGATTATATGCAATATGGGAAAACAGAAAAAATTGATACACTACTAGATCTATATATATATTTTCAAAATTGGCAATAAAGAAATATAGAAAGTAAATAAATCATACACAGTACTAAGTAATTTAAATGATATAAAGTTTCTAAGCCGGCTCGGTGGCTAGCCAGGCTCGGTGGGTCAGCCTATAATCCCACGCCTTGGGAGGCTGAGGTGAGTGAATTGCCTGAGCCTGCGGGTTCGAGACCCTCCTGGGCAGCTTGGTGAGCCTTCATCTCTACAATAAATCAAAAAAAAAAAAAAAAAATTAGCTGGGGGTGGTAGCACGCGCGTGTAGTTCCAGCTACTCGGAAGGCTGAGGCGGAAGGATCGCCGGAGCCCAGCAGGGCGAGGCTGCGGTGGCCGGGAGCTGCCACTGCACTCCAGTCTGGG
>CAUYQG010001073.1:0-46754 GCA_963574415.1 Tarsius wallacei
AGCCGGGCGTGGTAGCGCGCACCTGTAGTTCCAGCTACTTGGAAGGCTGAGGCGGAAGGATCGCTGGAGCCCAGCGGGTCGAGGCTGCGGTGGCCGGGAGCGGCCACTGCACTCCAGTCTGGGCGACAGAGTGAGACTCCAACTCAAAAAAAAAAAAAGGAGTTCTGTCAGTTGTTAAATGTTTTGAGTATCATCTCTGATTGTGGGAATGAAGTATGAATGAGTGATTCTCATGATTGAGATTGTAGACTGCAGAGATTTGGACCTTTTTTGCAAGAAGCATACACTTACAGCATATACTTATATACACATTCAGGCCAATAGGACAGTTTTCTCCCATGGGACGAAGAACCCTCTCCTAAGAAGGCAAGGAAGACTTGAGGAGAGGGTGAAAGAGCAGTGAGTCGTGTGACCCCAGAACAGCTTTCATGGCCTTGAAGCACTCCTAGTCCCACTTCAGAGGAGCGGGCAAATTCAACCATTCATTCAGCCTCATTCTGAAGTCCCTAGAAGTGGTCTTCCTTGGCCCTGCCACTTGCAAATGAAGAACAGAACTAGATCTTTTTACAATAAAAAATAGTTTTTCTGAAGATAAAGTACATGGCCTTATATTTTAATAGATCATCTGAGAATTTTTGACACTGATAAAGTTTAAGAGCAGAACTTCTGGCCTATCTTCCTTCAGTGATAGACTGCCAACTCTTCAGAAAACAGAGGCTCTAAAAAAAAAACACCTTAATTTACGATTCTGGTCTTTTCTTGAGGGCATTGTCTCCATTCCTTAGAAAAGACAAGTCTTGGAGATATTTCACAGAAATTATTACTAATTCTGGTAGACACCGCTATAGTGGACAATCAACACTCTTTCAGACTTTTTTCTCTGGCTCTTGTGTGAGGTAATGTGGAGAAACCTCTGGATACTGTGACTCTGACACAAATTTGTTAGAAAAAACATCAAGTCTAGATTTTCTAAAAAGATACACATTAAAGTAAATGTAACCTACATGAGAGCAACTTCTTTCTTGTCCTTGATTAATATTCTACAAAGAATAACATGTTAAAAAAAAAAAGAATAGCATGTGCTATTAAACCAGGGCAGTTTCTAACAGTATTGCTATTTGATTGTAGTAAGAGTTATACTAATCTAAGTGCATTTAAATTAAAAAGAATTCAGATTTTTTCACGTGATAAATTTCCTGTTAAAAATGTTACTGTCTTAACACCATGTATTCTATTCACTCTCGGTCCTTTTAAAGTATTAGAGAAAGAGAAAACAACCCAAATCTTATGCCCATGCCTTTTTTTGGCACTTAGTTTGTACACCTGTTATATACGCAAAAGAATTCAGCACTCCGAAATAAATTTCATGAACTACTATCGGTTTTTTTCTTTTTTTTTCAAACATCAGAAAACATTCTGAACCTCATAACTGGACTTTGGACGAGGGCAACATGTACTTTTCACAGGTGTCCTGTCTATGACAACGGACAAATTAAGTCTCCAAAAAGAGTCATCTGCTAGCTTTTTCTGACGACTTCTATTTCAAGGCCTTCTCTCTCTCCCTAATTAGCCTCCCCAAATGGACTATTTAATGCATAACTAATCTTGAACTGGCTCTTTCCTCAGACTGAAGAGAAAATTGTGCTTCATTTTGTTGAGCTATGGTGCTTATGTTGCACATTTATCAACGAGTGATATTTTAGAATTCTAGATGGCAGCTGTTCAGAGTTCCTCATTGGCAATATTAGATTGGGAATTACTAATGGTGAATATATAAACCCTTCTTAATATGCAATCTAATCAAAATTGTTCTAAATATTTAGCTTCCTAAATTCAAATTATTTTCCAAAATATATTAGTCTAGTGAAACATTCTATTTGGGAACTAGGGGAAAGTTGAAAGCATTTATAACATTCATCACATGATCAAATGTTATCATTAATAACATTATAACTCAGTGTGCTGATCTGAATATCTTCTTAGCTCTGCATCTACATCATTTTAATTTATTTCTAATCTTAGGAAAGAATTCTAAGAATAGAAATAAATTCAAGTATTGCATTCAAGTATTTCTACTCTTTTCAACAGTAAGTAAAGCACTTCAAAAAAATTTAGCATAAAAAATGGCTGTGCTTGTTTTGTGTGGTTTCATCAAAGGCATTTTTTAAAGTTTGCCTTTGTTTTGTTCTTCTACTGCTAGTAAATATGTGGAACAAAAAACAACTGGCAAATAGAATTCACAACATGCTTCCTTTCAATGATTGATACCACACTTATGTAGGCAACAAACAACAGAGTCTTCTCTGTCTCTGCAAGCAGATAGAATTCCCTTCGAGAGAATGAATCTGCAGAAGGCTGGATGATGAGGTGCCGAGGGGACCACAGACCCAGGATATGGGAGAAACTTCCCTACCGTATCTTTCCAAGAACTATAGTCCTTACCTTTTTAAAGGAACCTCAAATCGAATGGACAGCAGTACCAAAAGCTAAAAATCCCTAGGTTTAAGCACGGAGAGATATAAAGCAAAGAAATGTCAAATTGGAAGGAGCCACAAAATCAAAGAATGAGTGATGGTATGACGAAGGTGCTGTGAGGGTGACTTCATAGAAAAGAGGAGGCACTTATCAGAGGGAATGGGAGAGGAGAAAGTCCCAAACATAAGGAAATTGCAGAGGTAAATGAGTGCTTAGAGGTTAAGTATATACCAGCCCTCCATCCAGTAGTGCCGATCTGACTCTGCCTGAATGCAATAGGAAGGTAAAATGGAACTTGGTCTCAGTTCAGGCCAAGGCCCCAAGACAAATAGGCAGAAACTGCTCCCAGATTCCCAAATGATGTACAAGATTATCTGTGCAGGACGTGTATTGAATGTGATCTAAATCTAGTTTTGCAACACTTAGTCTCTCTCAAAAGAAGGTTATAAAATGGTTGACATGCTTGATACCTGGAATATAGGAATTAGAGAAAAAAAATTGTAGAGATATTTGTTTTTGTTTTTTGAGACAAGGTCTCACTCTGTTGCCCAGAATGGAGTACAATGGCATTTTCATAGTTCACTGCAGCCTCAAACTCCTAGCATCAAGCTATCCTCCTACCTAAGCCACACAGGTAGTCAGTACACGACCATGCCCAGCTATTTTTTAACTTTTTGTGGAGATGGGGTCTCACTTTGTTGCCCAGGCTGGCCTCAGAGTCCTGGCTTCAAGTGAGCCTCCTGCCTCAGCCGTCCAGAGTGCTGGGATTACAGGAATCAGCCACCATGCTCGGCCTATAGATACTTGTTATAGTGCTGAGTCTCAACTCTTCTGTGACCTCCACTGCTGATTAGGAAAGGGATGAATGTTGCTTTCTCTTGACTTTATGTCTAGTGAGTAAAGCACAAGGAGAACTGCAATGCCATCTCAGATACCAGACGGTTATGTAACTCTTGCCTGAGAAATCTAAAGGTTCATTCATGACAGGGGGTGGTTGCCTACCAGGTGGTTAAAGGAAAATTGTGTTGTGTTTTGGGAAGAAACTGCATTCAAAGATGAAGATGCACTCAGGATACTCACAGAACTGCAAAGAAGGCAAAGTGATTGGCAGAAGTATGTATCTACATCAAGAGAGATTGCCAGCAATGGATGTTCCCAAAGAATCCAGGAAAGTGCTCCAGGACAAAGCCAACACTAAATGTCTCTCATATATTGATGCTAGTTAACTAAAGCTTCCGTCCACCCCCTTGTCTCTCCTCTCTTCCTCTTGTCTTGTCAAGGAGCTGGGAAGGAGGGCAGGGAAGAATTAGCAGAGTAGGAAGCCAACAACCTCCTCCCCAGCTTTCCCCATGAGCCCTGATAGGCCAATGATGGAGGAGGAAAGAAACTTGAACTATGAATGAAATTTGGAGTTTTGACTGCACATCTAAGTTATTGAACTGAAACTCCTCTAGAAATTAAAGTAACTAGAGGACATTTTATTTTCCAACAGTGACCAAGAAAGTCAATTGCATCTACCTCCAATTTTGTCTGAGACAGAGAAGACCAGCCCTCAGAATGGGTGTGCTTGCTGCACCTATAAGGGGAAAAAAAGTTGCTTTATGATTGTATGATTATCCCTTAAAAACCTATTTGGTCAGTTAAATGGTAACATAAAAATGAACATAAATATATAAATACGTGAAATCTGGCTGCATAATAACTCTAGAATAAGAAAGCATTTCAAGCCGGGCTCGGTGGCTCAGCCTGTAATCCCAGCGCTTTGGGAGGCCGAGGTGAATGAATTGCCTGAGCCCGCGGGTTCAAGACCTGCCTGGGCAACTTAGCGAGACCTCATCTCTACAATAAAATAAAAAAAAATTAGCCGGACCTGGTAGCGCACGCCTGTAGTTTGCTACTTGGAAGGCTGAGGCAGAAGGATCGCCGGAGCCCAGCAGGTCGAGGATGCAGTGGCCGGGAGCGTGCCACTGCACTCCAGTCTGGGTGATAGAGGGAGACTCCAACTCAAAAAAAAAAAAAAAAGAAAAGAAAGAAAGCATTTCACTGAAGATAAGTGAAATTAGGAATAACAAAATCTGCTGAAGATACAAAGGTAAGAATCTACGTTGCATTCAAGAAAATAGAGGAGTGGAACTAAAGGGACCTCTGGTAATAACATCTACTTCCAACTGTGCCTTAGTAAAAAAAAAAAAAAAAAAAAAAAACTATATCTCTGGACTAGAAGCCAAACTTCTTTTATCAGGGTAAATGAAAATAAAAGAAATCTACTAATGTGGAATAAACATTCATCAGTCAACTCATCAAATGAAAAGTGAGATTTGTGGATGGACAACTGGTCTTTGTTCTGGGGTTCCCATATCATGCAGAAAGTTGATGTCCCAAGGAAGATCTTCCACAATCTCATTACCAGAATATGCTGACCATTAAAAATCCTATGTCACTGAACTGAGAATGCAAACTCCCAGATGAAAGAGTTTATCAACATTGCCACATTCATTTGAACAACAGCTTTAAGGAAGTCGTGGGGGTGGAATGTGGAAGAGAGACGGGCATCCTGTAACTAAAAGACAAGATCGACCAGCCTGGTGTAACTCACACAATCACCCTTACCATCTCTCCATCCTCATTCTCCATACTGTGCACAGAAATTGCCTTCTTCCACTAACAGACTGTCAATGACATTTATTAGATACACTCTTGGCTCCACTAACTAGTAGAGTGATTAAAAGTAAGTCATTTTCTCTTCTAGACCTTAGTTTTCTCATCTGCTAAGTGAGGGCTAGGACTAGATCTGTGGTATACATGGCACAAAACAAATCTGTTATTTAAAAGCATATGCAGATATTTATGATTCAGTAGATAAAGGGTAGTGTCCAGGAATCTGTATTTTAATACATATGATTCTGATGCAGATGATCAAGACAAATATTAAAATACATGACCTCTAAGGTCTCTTGTGATTTTAACCTCTCTTTTGCTCTAATCTGTCACAATTGTTTATTGGGAATTTGCAGAATGCATGTTACTTTACAAAATCTGTTGTGCTCATTTAATATATTTTTATTTGGAATCCACATTCATGGTGGCCCTGGGATTTGATAACAAGGATTTTAGTCATCACATCACAGCACTTTGCTGACTGCACATGGCAGGCTTGCTTTTTCACTGACTTAAGTTAGCAAGATGGTTGGACTAAACGATCCCCACTAACCATGAGGACCTATGATTCTGGTTCTAATTCATTCATATCATTAGGTCTACCATAAGGAATTGCTAAGTTTTGTCTGCTATTTGACTATACATACATTTAGTCCCCCAGAAGGCCACCAAGAAGTTTTCCATGTGGTTAAGAATGCTGGTATAAACCGGGCTTGGTGGCTCAGCCTGTAATCCCAGCACTTTGGGAGGCTGAGGTGAGTGGACTGCCTGAGCCCACAGGTTCAAGACCCACCTGGGCAACTTGGCAAGACGTCATCTCTACAATAAATCAAAATTTGCCAGGTGTGGTAGCGCACACCTGTAGTTCCAGCTACTTGGAAGGCTGAGGCGGAAGGATCGCCGGAGCCCAGCAGGTCGATGCTGTGGTGGCCGGGAGCGTGCCACTGCACTCCAGTCTGGGTGACAGAGTGAGACTCAAAAAAAAAATGCTGGTGTAAAGAGTTCAAAGTCATACACTCTGAGCAAAAATAAAACTTGTTCTCTATCTATTTTCTATTTAAAGATGCACCAGTCTTAGATAGTCCAGAGTTTAATTTCCTTCTACACACTGTTCTGCCATCTTCCCTTCATCTCACGTTTCCAAAGCTGGCATCTGAACATAAAGTTATGCTTATGTATAATTCATACAATAATAAAATGTCCTTAAGGTCATGTACTATCTTCTGGGTCCTTGCTGGTCTCTGGTATGTTGTAGCTTGTTTGGTTTGGTGCCCAGAAAACAGTGGTGACAACCATTAAGGTATGGTTTGTCCTACCTGTTTCCTTCAAATGCCATGCTGGCATCCCCTGGTGCCATCCTAGCTCTAGTAAGGATACATTTATTACTTCTCCTTTCTAATCATAGGATTCTTCCAGCCCACTGCTTTTTCTATTTCCCATTCCTGTCAGGGATACAGCCTACTGTAGGATGTGAAGAAATGTGGTGATATCTAAAGCCCAGCCTTCTAGACACCTCCCTCAGCCATTTCTGAAATCCAGTCTGGCACCATATTAGATATAGTGCCATGCCAATTGTGGGATGTTCAGAAATTGCTTGGATAAGCCTGCTGTTCTAGACCATGTTGCTATCACATCTTCCAACAAAGTGCAACCCCGGGGGCTAAGAGAGCTTGGAGAGTCATGTCTCATCACTTATTTTTCTTCTCCTTACTACCCAACAACCTCCTCTCAGAAATATAAAGGGCTTTCCCCATTTCCCTCAGATAGAAATGTCCCTTGCATCATGTATCAGTCCTCTCTACACAATGGCTTATAATAAAATTCAGTGATCCAGATTCCCTAGGCTTAGCATTTGATTTGTAAAAGGAATTTTGGCAAATTTAAACAACATTTTTTCCACCTCACAACAAAGCCTAGATTTCAACACTATAGTCTCACTTTGATTTTTTTAAAAAAATATGGTTTGCCAATGATTGCCAAGAAATGAGTTCTCTGTTTTAACTTCCCTTGAATTGATGAAGTCCACTGATTTAATAAGTACAGAGCAACAGCAATGAGATTTCTGAGAATGAAAAAAATGTCAAATTATGCAAAAATATTATTAAAAATATGCAAAAACATTATTCCTGTAAAAATAATTATCTAGATAGGTCTGCCCTTGGGAAACTGGAAGGTAAGAAAAAAACTTACACAGGTTTAACCATCGCATCTATGGCCACAGATGGTTAACTGCTTAAGACCAAGTATGACTGAGTTTCCACATTTTTGGTTTTCATGCAGATGCTAGAATCACAGAAACATTGAGAGTGCAGGACGTTAGAGATCATGACAGAGAAGTCTGGTACAATGAGGAGAGTTTAATTTTCCTAGGAAAAAGACAAAATGAGCACTGTTGATTTTCTCATAATTGGCCTAACGTAGCACTCCAGCCTTGTTTCCTACTCCTCATCTCTGTCAACCTACTCTTCCACGAGAGGCAGCTGACCCATGAACCCTCAGTCCACCAACTGTACTCCTATATCTGCGTCTTTGCTCTCACAGTCCCTGCCGTGGGGATGCCCATAGGTGTTAGGACTCTAAAGAATAGTGGGTAAATTCATGAGGACTGAGTATCAAAAATCTTGCCTCTTGCTTATATTTCTGTCAAACAAGGAAATCATGTGTTGTTACAAGAATGGAAATACCATATTTAGTTAGGTTCCTTTTTACAAAAAAAAAAAAAGTGGATCATAGTGGTATCTTACTTTGAGGGAAAAAGAGATTATGCCCAATTATCATTTGCTATAATTTGTCTATTCTTTTCAAAAAGACTTCTGAGTAGGAGCTACAAGACTGAGTCTGGCTCTGAAGAGAGGGAGAAAATGGGAGAATAAACACAGAGCAGGCAGCAGGGAGACCACGATTGTTACCATAGTGATGAACATCCAGTCCGGATGGTGCTGTTGCTGCTTGTGCTAGTGAGTGGGAGAAAACCACTTTCCTTCTGGACTAGTAGAGCTGAGGACAGAAATATCTGAGATGACCAATTTAACTTGCTACTTGACAGCATAAATTGTACCTCTATAGATACAGCCAATGTTTTCAAGCACCTACTAAGTGGTGCTTAATAAGTGTAAAATAATTGGCAATGTGCTGGGTGTTAGAGGATTTAACGTATGTAGACCCAGAAATGTATGGACTGATATCCCCATTTTAAATATAAAGTAAGATTTCAAGAGAGTATATAATTTGTGTTATTTAATGGCCGAGCTAGTAAAAGAACAGGGCCAGGATTTACATCTAGATCATTAATTCAATCTAATTTATTTTCAATATATGCCTAATTCCACCAGGTCACAGCTGTGCCTGCCAAATGACATGGCAGGGAAATCATATTCCTTTGAATAATGCAAACTTAGGAAATCCATGGTAGTTACTCCAGTCTTTGACATTTTAGTTTTCCCTGTCTTGCAAGTTAAAAAAAAAATAATGTTAAACATTTCTTTCCTTCATTTATATACTAAGTAGGTTTTCTGAGAACGGTTTCATTAAATGATTAGGAAAGGATCCTAAAGACAGGTTTCAATTTATTTTGCATGTGATAGTATCAAAATGTACTGACTGTAACCTCTGGCTTACAGACAGGGAAAGGTCATGAAGCTATCTCCTACATTATTTTTCTTCCAAAATAGAATTGTCTTTGAATTTTTAACCACAATCATATATTACCAATAAACACAAAAGACATCAGGAAATTAAAGGCCCCTATAATTTTATTCCTATTCCCTTCTCTATTCCCAAAACAATAACTGTGTTTGTTTCTTTCAGAAATGTATGCAGAGTATATCACTTACAAGTGTGTATTCATTTTCCAACTTTGTCACTTACTAGCTGTGTGACTAGACAAATTAGCTTCTTAACCCTCAAGTTCTTATCTGTAAGATAGGGATAATAATATTACTTCGCACATATGAGTGTTATATGTAATAAATGATATAGCAAGATAAATTCTGTTAAGTGCTTAGTGTAGTACTTTAGCACTTTGTAAATGCTAGCATCCATATGTATGTATCTGCCTTTATACATATTGTTTATATAAATGAATTATGCTACATAGATTTAGCTATAACTCTCATTTAACAAAATATCTTAAGACAGATTTACATGTCTATGTGCAAGAATCCATCCTACCAATTGCTACCAATACTCCACATTATGGATACATAAATTTTAATTAAATGTAATTAATGGATATTTAAGTTTGCAATTTTAATCTCAGTAGAAGAAGGGTTGGCAAACTGTAAAAGAAGAGGTAAATATTTTAGGCTTTACAGGCCATTCAATCTCCGTTGCAGTTATTTAACTCTATTGTTGTAATACTAAAACAGCCAGAAACAATACATAAACAAATGGGTATGGCTGTGTTCCAAGAATAATTTATTTTCAAAAACAGGCAGTGGGCTTAATTTGGCAATAGGTTGTAGTTTGAGTTTGCCAGTCCCTGATATAGTGTTCTGATTGATGTTGCATCTTTTCTCACTTCTATCACTTGCTATTACACACACACACACACACACACACACAGAGTCTTAGTCTGCTCAGGCTGCCATAATAAAATTCTATAGACTGGATGACTTAAACAACAAAAATGTATTTTTCATAGTTCTGGAGACTAGAAGTCTAAGATCAAGGTGCCTGCTGATTCAATTACTGGTGCGGGCTTTCTTCCCAGTTTGTAGACAGGACTTCTCACTGTGCCCTCACATGGCAGGGAAAGAGGAGGAAGGGAGGTAGGGAGGGAAGAAGGGAAGGGGGAGAGAGGGAGAGGGGAAAAGGAGGAGAGGAGGTAAGAGGGAGAGAGGGAGGAGAGAGGGGAAGAGAGAGAGAGAGACAGAGAGACAGAGAGAGAGAGAGAGACTTTTTATAAGGGCACACAACCCATGATCTGGGCCCCAAACCTCATAACCTAGTCTATCCCTAATTACCTTCCAAAGGCCCATCTTCAGATACAGTCACATTGGGGTGAGGGACTTCAAGTTGAGGGAGAACACATTCAGCCCTTAACACACTGAATAGAGAAACAGATTTTTAAATTGTAAAGGCTGACATGTATCATCAGATTTTCTACAATTTAGATTTCTACCAAAGTATGTGCAAGAGCCCAATTTCCTACATCTCATCATTGGTAGTTTTTATTGTAACTCATTTTATTATTTGGTAATCTGATAGATTACAGTCTGTGTAATTTTGATTTGCATACTTTGATTATTCATGAGGATAAACATATTTTCATATGCTTATTGGTGATCTATGTATATTCTTCATTTGAGTTCAGTACCTAGTTTTTTGTCCACTTTTCTATGTTAATATTTTTCTCATTGACTTCCATAAGTTGCTTATAGTGAGGTTTGCTCATCTGTTAATATTCATCCATACCACACTTTCCCCTAGCATGCAGATCTGGCCTTTTTAGTACTCATTCAGTGTGGGCACCTTACTCACTAGATCACATGTTCCATGAGGTCATGACTACTTGTCTTACTCAGTGTTTTGTTTCTACACCGACTGCAGTGTCTGGCACACAGCTGCTGGTCCAAAACTGTTTGTTGAATAAATTAATTAATAATGCAGATATTGCAAATATTTATCACTGTCTATTATTTTGTTTTTCTTTTAACTTTATTATAGCATCCTTGGCCATATTTTTTAATTTTTATAATCAAATTTTTCTATTTTCTTTTACAATGCTTAAGTTCATATTATGCATTAAAAGATCTTCACTTCCAAAGGATTAAAATACTCTCCTGTATTTTTCCTATTATATTTGTGATCTTATTTTTTGCAATTGAATAGTTAATCTACAAATTATTTTTTAATCTGTTTGAGGTAGATATATAACTTTGTTTTTCTCTAAGTGAAGACCATGCTATTTAATGTTTGGTCTACCTCTTTACCACCAATATGAAATGCAATCTTTGTCTTATTCTATGTAGGATAGATGTATATGTGTATTTTGGTAAGTGATAGACTGTATCTCCAGTTTTCTTCTTTAAAACTTTTTTTTATTCTCATGCCAAGGTAAATATGGTTTCAATTTGTCGACTCTCTGTTGAGTCTCATCACTCCCTATAGAGTAAGCCAATTAAGCAGGACACTGGATTAAGAAAAATCACCTTTCAATCTAGCCTTCTTCATTAGCTCCCTGGTTTTAAGTTGCAACACTTTTAAAGATTCATAATTATACCTGTCTGACTGGCTTCACAGAGTTAATGTGAGACCAGAGAGTGCAAACTGAGTTGCATATTTAAAGTATTCTAAAAATTAAAAGTTTCTGACAACTGAAAATTATTCACATTCCCTATTATCGACAAAATCCAGTTAGTTCATCTTGAGAAAACTTTACTCAAAATATCTGGAACTAGATGAATAACATTTTGTGGTAAATGGAGAAAAACTACTGAAAACATCTTCCTGTTTTTAGTCTAAGTTGCATTCTAAACTGCCAGTGGATAAGTAGTCCCACAAGATGAATCAAATACCGAAAGGGTTCACATCTAGTTTTGTGCCTCTATCATCTCGGCACACTCCCATGTCTATCAGGAACCAACATAATCCCTCAGCCTCTCATTCTCTAACAGAAACACAGGGTGGTGGGGAAAGCCCAGGGGCAGAGGAATGGGCCAGGTGAATGTATTTTGGGTAATATATTAGTTTTCTGAGGCTGTTGTAACAAATTACCACAAACTGGGTGGCTTGAAACAACAGAAACTTATTCTCTCACAGTTCTGAATGCCAGGAGTCCAAAATCAAGGTATCAGCAAGGCCACACTGCCTCTGGAAAATCTTAGTGAGAATCTTTCCTTGACTCTTCCAGGTTCTGTAACTGTCAGCATTCCTTAAGGGACTTGTAGCCACATCACCTCCATCACCACCTCCATGGTCCACATGCCTCCTCCTCTCTGTATCTTCTCCTATCCTGTCTCTGATAAGGATATTTGTCAGATTTAGGACCCACCCAGATAATTCAGGGTGATATCATCTCAAGGTCTTTAACTTAATTATATTTGCAAAAGCCCCTTTTCCAAATAAGGTCACATTGATCAGTTCCAGGGACTCGCACACGGACTTATCTTTTGGGGAACTGCCATTCAACCTACTGCAAATGTCTTGTATCTTAAGTGAAAGTAAATATAAAACAGGCTCTGTACATGCAATGCTTTATCAACTTGAGACCCAACAGGCCACAGCTGATATTAGCCAAATGGAAGCTTATTCTCAAATGATGGGCTTGAAGTTCTGACATTTTGCTGTTCCTAAAATATACACATAGCTACTCACAGATTCAAACTGACTGGAGTTGAATTAAAGAAAGATGTACATTTAATTACCTCCTTTCTGCTCCTACTCCAAATCTTCATACTCCAAATTGAATAGTCAAGACAGAATCACCAAACAATACACGCTTCCTGCTTCAAACCACCATGATGCATCCCAGAACAGGATAAAGGTCCCACCCCAGCCTTCTCATCAAATTCACTCTATGTGGAAGGCATGCTCAGGCATTTCTTACAAAAGAATCTTTATTTTTTCCTAGGCAGTCCTTTCCCTTAATCCTTCAAAGCAAAGCTACACCAGGACTGATTTTTAACTACAGATGGCCAAAGACTAAGATTTCTTGAAATAGTTCTTCAACTGAAGAGAATCCCCTGCTCCATAGGCCCCTACACTGATTTGAAGCCGAAGGCATTTATGAGCTGTGGTTGCTGATTCACTGGTTGAAACTCAGCTATTTTCATAGAATTTTGTTCTGGATTTTTCAGATTACTCTTCAAATTTGGGCTTCAACTACCCCAGATAAAGAGCTTCAGGTACATTTTTTTTTCAGGCTTAGGCTGTTTCAGGGAAAGGGAAAACCGGCATTTACAAAAGCAAAACAAAACAAAAATAAGTTTTTGCATTAAACATATCGTTCTATTCCCATCCTCAAGCATCTATCCACCCAAAGGTGCCATAACCACATCATGGAGAAGTAGGACTTCAAAAGGTTATTGGAAAGAGCTGCAAGCGTTGCCATGGAGAACCAGTGAAGATGCATTTTATTTCATCTGCTAAAACAGCTTTCTGCAAACCAGAAAAAGTGTTCAGGAAACCTTCTAATTTGGAAAATTTGCAGTGTGGCTTTAATTAGTAGACCAGGAAAAAAGATTTCTTAGGAGGTGGAGTGACTCCTCCAAGGTCCCACAGCTACTTTTAGCAGATTGAGACTGGAACCCAGAGTGCCAGATTTCAGTCTAGTGCTCTTTCCATTACTGCTGCTTCATTTCTATTCTCTTTTGTAATTAAAACATCCCCTGAAGTGACAGAGGAATTCGCCTGATGTGGAAGGGTCATGTTAAGAGCACAGACTTTACAGATAGACAAGAAGGCAGCAACTTTTTTTCTGTAAAGGGCTATAGTAAATATTTCCCAGGCCACACGGTCTCTGTCAAAACAACTCAATTGTAGCCAGAGACAGCCACAGAAAATATGTAAACAAATGGAGTTACTGTGTCCCAATAAAACTTTATAAAAACAGACAGTAGGGTAGCTTTGGCCTGTGGACTTTGTCGACCCCTAAGTGGACCAGGATTGGAGTATAATTTCACCAGCCTTCACTTTCCTGTTATATAAAATGAATATAATAATAGTATATCTTCCATAGGGTGACTGTGAGGATTAAATGACAGGAGGTATGCTATATGTTTACAGTGCCTGGCACACGACACGAAAAATATTAACGGTTATTATTATCGCTATTTTACTTCTGACCGTGCCTTCTGAAAAAGGACAAGAAACAGAGGAATCAACACTTAGTGATCTTTTCTTTTTCCTCTGTCTCCAGACAGACAAGATTTACCCACAACCACGAGTTCCCCTACTGCTTTACAAACAAACTTCATCAGGTAGGTGATCGTCAAAATCATGCAGATGGCAGTATGATTCCAGGCACCCAGTGCTCTGCATGCCTGAGACAGGCAGTTTGCTTACTATATTTGGAACTCTTGCAAATTCTGAATTTCTACAGCCTCCTGACTCTTTGACACCAGGTGCCTAAATAGGTAGCTGTCTTTTAACATATTGAGTTTTCATTTTCATTGTTTATTTCCAGAGATTTTAACGAAGCCAGGTGCAGTTTCAAAGACCAGCCTTTCTGGCTGGTGCTGATAATAGCCAAAAGGAAGCTCATTCTCAAATGATGGGCTTGAAGTTCTGACGTTTTGCTGGGGTTTTTTCCCTGTCCCTTGTGTTCCCCTCTAATTGAAATGTTGTACTCCAAAGAGCTTCATTTTTCCTGTACTTGTCAAAGCTGCAAGAACTAAGGCATGTGCCCATGTGTAAGAACTCTGTGGAAACCTCAAACATTTCCCACCATGCACACAGGGTGGGATTCAGGATAAGGTGGCCTATTCTTTCACCTTTGGTAGTTTCCATTTAATCATAAAACCTCATCATTTATTACACTTCAATGACACAGGCCCAAGAGGTTGCATGATGACAAGGCTCTACTAAGCTTTAAAATAATATAACTCTTTTAAAGCTAAACATATTTTAATAATATGTCTTGTTATTTCTTTAACCTCTTATCTGGGTGACAAATATTCCCGAGTTTATGGCTGACAAATTAAACCCCAGAGATGGTCCTAATATGGATCGGCCATGGACTAATGAAGAGCTAGTTCCTTTAATGCCCTGCAAAATTGTTCTAAGCTTGCATTAAATTCTCTTTCACTTATGCGTTGCATTGCATCACTACAGAGCTCTGGAGTTCGCAGGCTCATACATGAGAAATTTAAAAATGCAAATTCAGAGATGTATGTGCCCTCTCCTTTACAATTAGTGATTATATTAAGATTTCCTGAAAGCTACACACATATTTTTTTCCTTTTATATGCTTAAATGTGTTTCCAGGTTAATACTAATGTGCATACGATCACATCCCCTTTTCTGTCCATAGATTCTGAAGTCTAGATACAGGTTACAGAGTCTTCAGACAAAAACATCTCCTGGGTAACTTCCAATAATCTCCCTCCACAAAACTTCCACCACATGAGACTTCTTGTTTTTGTGCTGTTGGTGTCAAGCCACCCTTCTCTCCCACACCTAGTTGGTGATATACTTATCCCCCCAGGCTCAGCTCAAAATCCTGCCACCTCCTCGCCTTCCCTCCTCATCACTCCAGAAGGAAGGAAAAGTCTCCTTTCCCTGCACTCCCAGAGCATCTGTCATTTGTGCCACTAATGTGACCCTCTGGCTCTCTCATTTTATGGCTCTTTAACTCCACCAGGACTTCTCGCCCTTATTACATAAGAGGGCAGGATTATTAGAATTCTCCTCCTCCAGAGCCTAGCATGGGTACTGGGCCCAAATGACAAATTCAGCTAATGTCTATTGATTTAAATAAATCTAAAAGTGATTGCCTTCAGGCTCTATTAAAGATACCCCATAAATTCAATGAGGATGAGTTTGTAGATTTTACTTAAGAAAACTGATTTTTAACTTCAAAATAATCTTATTAACTGCATACAGAAAACCCATTTAGGAACACAAAATACATAAATGAATGAGTCAGATTGTTTTTCTTGAAAACTCTCTTCCATACAGCCAGCCTGAAATTATTTTAATCCTGAATACAGATGGAAAATACATTCCAAGGAAGACAAGGGCTCTGAGTCTTCAGCTCCTGGAAGTTTTGGACCAAAACAAAGGTTTCCCATCAAATTCAGATCATGCTTTGAAAGCTAACTTGAGGGCTCCATTTGGTTTAGTGAAGGGTTTCACATATCCAGACCCCAGAGATACATCTCACTTGCTGGCATTGCCATTTAGAGTCCCAAGGCTAAAATGTGAGTAAAATATCTGGAAAGCAATAGAGAGCATGGGAGCCACCAGGTTGCATGTAAAGCCCTTAAAATGTGTCCTTTACAATGTCAATTTAAAAAATAAATTCATTTGAAAAAATAATGCCTTTTTAAATAGCACAGTTCCAATTTCCCTCCTTTGCCTGTAGATGCAGAAATTCACATACAGCCTTTCAATGATATGTTTGAAAAAGTCATTGCTCCCACCCCAGCCTCTTCTTCCTCTTCTCCTCTATCTCCAGTTTTGGTTGATACTCAGAATGTTCATCTTGCCACACAGGAGCCAGCCCTAATTCCAAACTTAAATTAAAACAGAGCGTATACACCAACGCAATTCTGCAATCTTCAGGGATTTTGCTGGTATGCATATCCTTGATTCACTTTGCTTTTTTTTTTCTTTTTGAGTTGGAGTCTCACTCTGTCACTCAGACTGGAGTGCAGTGGCCGCTCCTGGCCACTGCAGCCTCAACCTGCTGGGCTCTGGTGATCCTTCCGCCTCAGCCTTCCAAGTAGCTGGAACTACAGGCGTGCACTACCACGCCCGGCTAATTTTTTTATTTATTGTAGAGATGAGGTCTTGCCAAGTTGCCCAGGTGGGTTTCAAACCCACAGGCTCAGGCAATCCACTCACCTCAGCCTCCCAAAGCGTGGGATTACAGTCTGAGCCACCGAGCCTGGCTCACTTTGCATTTTTAAAAACCCTTCTTCCCACTTTATATTTGAAAAAAAAATCTCTACACAATTAGGTACAATGTAAAAAAATTTTGAGCAAAATTTGCAAGGTGGAGGGGATAGAAGGGACAGAGTAAGAGGCCGTCTGAGGGACTGACTCTGCAACCAAGTATTAATCACTCAAGTCCACATGTACCCATTCAGCAAAGCATCTATTTGAGAGTGGTATTGGGGCAGTGATGGCAATCAAGATCATCAGTTTAAATACTGCTAGCTTCGTCACATAACACTAAACTCAAAATGGCTAAAACAGTGGGATGATTTGTTATTTCACATAACAAGAAGGTTGGAGTTGGTTCATTCAGCCGATCACCGTCAGCAGACTCTACTTTACTCAGTCATCTGGCTGATTTTCAGCCTCGGGTTTTCCCTTCAGGGTTGCAAAACAGTTGCAGCAGCTCTAGCATTGGCATTTACACAATTTTGCCTTTGAACATGGTCCTGTGGGGGTAAGATGCTCTCCCCTTTTTAAGAGAAAGAGGCGTGGCCCAGAAGCCCCCAACTAACTTCCTATGATAGTTCATTAGCCAGAATCACATCACATGTTGATTCCTGAATCAATTACCGAGCCTGGAGAAGAAAATTATCATGACCAGTTTAGATCAACCACAATTCACCAAAGTTCATCACTACCTGATACTTGAACAAAATCAGGGTTTTATTAGGAAGAGAGAAGTGGAGAGGTATTTGCTGTTTGGTAATCAATCTAATAGTATCTTCCATAAGGTCACATTCTTTGAGGGGATTAGGAATACAGCTTGAAACATTTATATGAGGTGGGACCCGAAAATAACCGGAATTATCTTTTGGAGGGCAGATCCCTTGTAGTACACTTGGAACTTGTTCTTCTGTTCAACCAAAGTTTTTAACTGGAAATTTTGAGAAGGCTGTGTCACAATTTGCAGAAGAAACATTCTGAGTTGTGATAAACAGGTGACTGGGTCTTCTACCATGACAATGCACCTGCCCATACCTCACTGAATGTTCAGCAGTTTTTGACCAAAAATCGCATGACCCCTGAGCCCCACCCTCCCTATTCACCCTGAGCAACTTTTTTGTTGTTGTATCCCTGGATAAAAAAAGTCCTCAAAGGGAAATGTGTTACCAATGTGGAAGAGGTGAAACAAAAACTAGCCAAAGCACTAAAAGGCATCAAAATTGACAAGTTCAAAAATGGTTTTGAGCAGTGGAAAAAGAGTCTTGAAAGATGTATTGCATCAAATGGAGAGTATATTGAAGGTGACTAAAGTTTAAACATGTAAGAATACACAATTTTTTAATAAATCAATTTCATGTTGGGGGTGTCCCCCCTCACACATGCATTTCTGGCCATGGAACTCCCTGAGAGTTTTGAGCAGGGAAATAATATGAACAAATCAATATAACTAAGCTGTAAGGGATCTTGCAACCTTTTATTCTGAAATTACCATTTTTGTTTCTCAACATTTACAGGTGGTAAACATATGATCATTCACTTATTGAACAAATATTTACTGAACTCCTGCTGTTCCAAGTGTGCTGAAATGGCGTAGAGTTGACTTCCCTGCTAGAATGCTGATCAGCAAGTTGGCCAGGGTTCCTGCCCTCAGAGGAGTCTGCATTCTAAGGGAGAAGTAAATTCTACACCATATCAGGTTTGTCTCTGCTATGAGGAAAAGAAGCCAAGTAAGAAGATAACTCAGTGATGGAGGGGAGATGTGGCCATGATACATTGGCTGGTCAAGAGAGTCTTCAGAAGATGACACCTGACTTAGGGCCAGAAGAACAGGAGAAGCCTGCCAGGGAGAGCTCTGAATCAAGGCCTTCAAAGCAGAGAGAACAAGTGCACACTTAAAAGGAATAATCTTAGTGAGTTAGAGATCTAGAAAATCCCAGATAACAGTAAGAGGGAGAGTGATGGAAGGCAAGACTTTTTTTTTTGAGTTGGAGTCTCACTCCGTTGCCCACGCCCAGACTGGAGTGCAGTGGCACATTCACGGCCACCCCAGCGTCGACCTGCTGGGATCCGGTGATCCTTCCGCCTCAGCCTTCCAAGTAGCGAAACTACAGGCGCACGCTACCACGCCCGGCTAATTTTTTGATTTTTTATTGTAGAGACGAGGTCTCGTCAAGTTGCCTGGGCTTGTCTCCAACCCACGGGCTCAGGCAATCTACTCGCCTCGGCCTCCCAAAGTGCTGGGATTACAAGCTGAGCTACCGAGCCCAGCCGGAAAGGATTTCTTAACACACACAATAAAGTCCAGGTGGGTGAACTTTCTAGTTCTCTAGGCTTTGCAGAGAGGTTAGGTAGGGCTTTTAGGCTGTGGAAAAATTTCTATTTATTCCAAGTATAATGGGAAACAGAAAAATTTTAACAAGGAAGATTTTCAAATTTCACTCTTTCGTTCACATTGGCTTCTGTGTAAAAAAAGAAACTGAAAGGGGCAAGACTGGAAGTAGGTAGCTTGGAATTGGTTGGCAGTGACAGATTTTATGAGATGTTTTCTGGCAGTAGAGATTGTAGGGTACAGAACTCAATCATTAAGAGTGACAGGCAAGGTGGCTCAAGCCTGTAATCCCAGCACTTTGGGAGGCTGAGGTGAGAGGATTGCCTGAGTCCACGGGTTTGAGACCAGCCTGGGCAACTAGGCAAGGCCTCATCTCTACAATAAATCAAAAAATTAGCTGGGTGTGGTGATGCATGCCTGTAGCTCCAGCTACTTGGAAGGCTCAGGCGGAAGGATCGCCTAAGCCCAGCAGGTCGACACTGGGGTGGCCGAATGTGCCACTGCATTCCAGACTGGGCAGCAGAATGAGACTCCAACTCAAATGAAAAAAAAAAAAAAAATGATTTAGAAAAGTTCCACAAGGAGACAGAAAGACCTTACTTCTTGAGCAATGTGCTTTATTTAGTGAGCACATGAATTCTTGTTAAAATGCAGATTTTGATTCCCTAGGTCCAGGATGGGGCCTGTGAGTCTGCATAACATATTTCCAGGTAATGTCAATGCTTCTAGTCTGAGAATCACACTTTTGAGTAGCAGAATTCTAGTCAAGTGTAATATTATATATATATATATATTTTTATGAGTTGGATCTCACTCAGTTGCCCAGACTGGAGTGCAGTGGCCGCTCCAGATTTCAAATATTCAAGAGCCACAGGAAGCTAAGTGACTACCACACTGAACAGCACATGCATAAAAAAATTTTCCACGATCAAAGAAAGTTTTATTGGACAGCACTGCTTCAGACAGAGGAAACTATTTCTAGTTCTCTAGGTTTCACTGTTATCATATTGTTCCTCATTATGGTCTTTAATGGGGGACACATATTGTCTTCATCTGCTAAGATCAAATGCATCTTTTAAGAATTATCTCAAGTCCGCTCCTTCTATGGGACTTTTCCCAAAACTCAAACTAGGTATACTTTCAGCTTACTTTAAATTCACAATCCATATTTGGTTTTCTTCGGTAACATATTTCTACTGTATTCTGCCTACCTAGTATCCAAGGTATCCTAACATCCAACTCCCATTTCCCTGGTTGTAGAATCCCATTCTCTTTGGGTTGAGGGTAGAACACTATTTCTCACACCCATTTGTCCATATGATTCAGTTGAATCTAACTCTATACTCCCAGTCACAACCATTAGCACATGAACTGGATGAGAGCCAGTGACATTCTGGACATCTACTGAAAAACATCAGATAAAGGTGCCCTTTCCGCTGGGGTCTCTAAACTGTCAGGATGCACGTCTGGATCTACTGGCAGCCATCCTGTCATCAAATGGGCGGACCTTGCCCAAGAATGAGGACAACTCAGAAGAAAGCAAAACCAAGAGGTAAAGACAGAGCCTGAAGACATCTCACACTTGACTGTAGCTGTATCTGGAGTGCTCTCTAGCTACCCTTGAATGTTACATTACTGGGGACCATTTCCTATTTTTGCTTAAGTCAGTTTGTACTGAAAGGGTCTTGTCCTTTACAATCTCTTAAGGAATTTGCTTTCTGCTTCAAAATATGGTAGTAACATGGTACTCACTAATTCTCTCTATTCCCCTTTGATCCAACCCTTCAACCATTCATAAATCACAACTGCCTCTTGTTGGTTTTATATCAAAGGTTTGTAGGAGACACTGTGAACATATAACCACCTAAATTTTTCTTTAGCAATTTCAATACTCAAATTATTTTAACAAGTGGATGATCAAATTTTATGGAGTTAAAGACCTAATTTTCATTACTTGCCAATAAAATCTATTTTATTATTAATTTATCTAGATTTTTACACTCCTGTATATACATATTATAAATTGTTAATTTATAACATTGGTTAATTTATTTACTGCATAAGTCACCTAAATCAAACCTAGCTTCCTAGTTAGCATGTTCTGCTTACCTAACACATGTGCACCTCCAGGATATTTATCCTTTAACCATACCTACCTGCCCTAAAGCTGTGTCCTAGTGTGGGCCAGTGGCCTGGAGGGTGCCTCCAGATCTCACTCTTCCAACTCACCCTACCTTTTGGACCAACTCACATGGTTTTTCTCTTAGCTGCTTGTCTTAGCTTAGTCCCCTCCACAATTTTGTCCTGCTCAGAGATGGGAATCTGACCACAACCTGCCTACCTCCTAATTAGCTCAGAAGGCCCCATTGACTTGACTGCTGGGAAGGTCCTAGAATCCAACTTCAAAGGTGTCCCTAATCCAGATGTGAAACTCACCACTACCCATCTGCCACCTGCTTTCTCAAACTACCATTTGTTAACTAGAATTGGGCTAAAGAAAGAGTAATTCATTCATGAAGAAACAAAGACCAGGACCTCACTACTCCACCCCTACCCCTTTTTTTATGTTTCAATATATCTGTTTAAGAACCACTCCAGAGGACCATGAAGATGATAAGATTATCTTTTATTAGAGATCTTATATTACATATTCCCAAAAAGATATAAAATCTTCCAAGAGAAAATATCAAAACCTGTTGATTCCAAGGTGAGCAAAATGATCAAAATGAAAGCAAACATTTTCTTCCAGACAAAGGAATGTAAAAATATTTCAGCACAAGTACAACAAAGACATGAGAAGATAATTACAATGTTTTACAACACATTTTACAGCATTTTATTTTAATCAGTATTTGTAGAAAACAAGGATGCTGAGTTCTTGAACATTTGCAGCCATAATTTCAAATTAAAATTTCCAAAAAAAAAAAAAAAAACCCAAACAAAACAAAACAGAGACAAAGCAAAGCAATGAACTACTTGGTCAACTGAACATCTGTGATAATAATAAATGCAACAAAACCTAACCAAATAAATATGCCACTGAGATCACAACTGAAGTGTATGATTTTTAATGTGTGTAGTGGGGACACTACATTATTTGATCAGTTCTTGACCACTACCCAATGCAAAAGCAGCCTCTCTTCATTTCCCTGATGATTTATTCTAAAAATAACCTTAACAAGCAGAAACTTGCTGGTTTAAGAGAATTTCTGCTTTACCTGTGAACAGTCGGTGGCAACACACACTGAATAGAACCCTGACTGATATATAACAGATCCATCTCAAACAACCAGAAGTGGCAAAACCACTGTTATTGCATCAAGATTTTTTTTTATGTCATCTGATCAGTATTTCCAGAATTACTAAGCACATCCATTTAACCACAGAACACAGTGAACTCCCATAGGAAGGTTTTACATTTAAGATGCAATGAAAATGCTGATCTTATTTCTGGAATTTGCTTCTAGCAACTCTAACATCTGCAGATGTCCACAAAAAGGAAGTATCTTTTTTTCCTTTTTTAGTTTTTTGTTCCCAAAAAACGAGGAAGAAAATGTACAGTACATGTTTATTGCATGAAATTATCCCCTTGTAATATCCTTATCAACACTGGTATTATTTCCTTAATTATTAAAGATGAAAGAGTTTATGAATCTAACATAACAATAACCTTAGGAACTGCATCTTGAGTAAAAATCCAGATGATAATCCAACTATATGGTGAAAGAGAAATTAGGTTTTAATTTCTCTATAAAGCTATTGGGATGACAAGAGATAAATGGAAGTTTAAAGTCACCTAATATTAACTCAAAGAGAATTTTCAAAACTGCACATACTCAAAGACTCCTTTCTATGCTGAAATGGAATATTCTAAACATTGCTGTTATTTTAATGTTAAAGAAAAAATGATTTGAAATAAATTTTATTAAGAGTATTCTAATGGCACATGGGTTGATAACTTCATTTTGAGGTTAGCACTCAAGAAAGTTTGGAAATAAATGAACAAACATATTTTTTACTAAGATAAATCATGATAAGCTACATAAAAGTGAGTTTCAAAACAGGGTCTATTTTAAAGCATCCTCTCTTTAATATAGCTAACTACTGAGAAATGGAAACAATCTGGATTTTGAATGTTACAAAATCCTTGCTTCAAGTTGCAGTTTCCTTGGCAGCAGCATATTTTAATTAACAATATTTTTCTTCCTTGTTTTGTTTTCTGACATCTCAGTACATTCAAATAGTCAAAATGTTTAGAGTAACATCACCACAAATTTAATGAAACAGATCAGAATGTGGCCAGCATTGTCAGGAAAAAATTACACAATTTATGTGTTATAGAAAGCACCCACCCTCTCCCCAGCCCGCCCATTGTCCCCTCTTCCCCAAACAGTAATATGGACACCAAAAGATTTAACAAGACTTATAAAAAAATAAGGCACATTTATGTTGATATGGTAATTTAAAAATAGAAAACCCCATCTCAGAACACCTGTATTCAAATGCGCTGTGTAAAAAGACACCTTGTGGTACCTGAAATAGGTTTATGGTACCTCTGGAATTGCTTCTTCTATTTTAGTGACAATGGAATAAATTGCACCTATCCCACATTGTCAAGTAATGAAAATATGCTTCTTTTTCTACTGCTGATTCAAAATCAGATACTTCTGTAGATACTTACACAGGATGGGAAGAGAAGGGTCAAGGGGTTCATCAGAAAAAGGTATGAAAATCAACTATGTTTATCATAAGAGTTGATGGATTGCACTTTTTCACTTATTTCTACACAAAATTTCTTTAACTTGTATGAATTATCGCAACCATTTTGGCCATTAGCTATTACTCACCAGCATTTTATTCCATTTCGGTCAAACAGGTGTTTTTGTAAAACTAATGAAGGATCAACAACACAAATACTTATAATCTTTTCATAACCCCCAACACAGACATAATTAGCATTTAACCTGAGATACACTCTGTTGGGAGGTTGTCACTAAGTATTTCTTCGTTCGTTGCATTAATTCATACTGTTGGTGGCAGTTCATGGGAAGAACTTAAAAAAAAATAAAAAGAAATAAAAAGAAACCCAGATGATAACATGGCTTTGTTTTTTTTACTGTACTGGTTAAAAAAAAAAAAATCACAGAATTCATGTTCTCACAGTAGCCAGAAGCTAAAACAATGTGCTTCTTTATTGCACGTCAAACCAAGAAAGGTATCAAAGCCAATGATTCCCAATCCAAATCTGAAAGTCAGGTTCACCTTAACCGGATTCGGAATGTGCTGATTTCCATTGGACTCAAGTTGATCTCGCTTATGTTTTGGGCACCTGGAGGTGTGTGCATCAAGGATAATGATGAAGGTGTGATACTTTCAACAATAAACTTGTTAAAAAGTTTCTGTACCAGCATCTAAAAAGTAAATGATAAAACATTTGCATATTTAAATCAACTTTGAAGAAAGGTTAGCATAGCATCTATTTTCTATTCAGCGAAAAATAGTATGGGAAGGAATAAGACAATATGTAGAAGTTCTTCTAAAAAATAATAAAGGGGGATTAAATATACATATATACATGCTTGAACATAAAGACTATCATTGGAAGGGAACACAGGAAACTGGTAACAGTCATGGGTGACTTGTTTTGCATTCCCTTCTGTACTGCCTGAGAATTTTTTCATGTGCAGGGCTACCTAAAAGAAAGGACATCTCCAGTCCAAAAAGCTTTGAAAAACATCCTTATCCTCCCCACGTCAATACTTAACACTAACAATGGTGCTTCTCAACCATTTTTTCCTGTTCTAACAGAGTTGAGAGAGAGAGAACACAGGCTCATGAACAGGAAGGCTCATTATGTTACTGAGTTCCAGTCTATAGGGTGGCAAGGTCATTTGGAATATAATTCCTTCACCTCTGCCATGTTATCCTAATATGTCTCTCTGGCTCATACAATCCCCTTAAGACTCAAGGCCTTAATGTCAGAATGTCTACAACCAGATATACTCAGCATCAACAATATGGTAGAATGCACATATTACAATGAAAAAATAACAAAAATGTCAGTACTTTCTTGGCGTCAATTCTAAACAGGGTGAGATAAAAGAAATACAGAAACTAATCTAAGTAGATTCAGTGCTAATCTGTAGGGTGGGAATTGAATCACTAGAGGGCTGGGTCAGCTGAGATGCCTGGTGCCTTCTCTGAGTCATGGGGCCTACTGCTTGGCCTGCACAATGTTGACTCATACAGAAATCAGAAGATCTAGACCTAATTTCCCAAGAGAAAACAATGTCTCAATGTCTCCAGTTGCTTCCATATAGCTACCACAATGAGCTTCAGTTATTATAAACTGGTCTTGGCCTTTGCAGGACTTGGGTTTACCACCACTGAACTAGATGGGACATGAGCATGTGTGGTCTGGGGAAGAAAGGAAGTAGGGAGAAGATGCTTTGTAGGTTGGGGATGGGAGGCCTAAGAAATGACAAGAGCAATGCCTTCACATTTGTGCAGGTTCCAGCTATGCACTTTGATTCTGACATGGAAAGGAGATTGAAGTTTGAGAAAGTACATTCTTAGGATGAGGGCATTTGAGCTAATTTGCAGGCTGAAAGAAATGAGTCACTAAAGAGGCAATGAAATGTGACCTTATTGTCAGGATTCTTTGAGAAAAGCGAGGATTTCAAAGCATACTAACTCGATAAGCAAAAATAACCTTTCAACTTACCTTTCCCTGAGTAGTAGAACAAAGTAGCCCCGTATCTTTGCTAGAGAACCGACAATCAAACCCTTTCCTGTGGAGGATCAAGGCTGCCTCATCGGAAAACCCACTGCCCACCTGCAAATGAACAGAACGATGCCACACCACACAGACATTAAAGGAAATATTTATAGTACTTCACACACTGCTGCCTTGCTGTTAGCATCCAAAAGCACTTTTATTTGGTGATGAAGTTATGCACATTCGTCTCCCCTCAGGTTCCATGCTCACTGCGCCCATCCACCTGCTACATACTCTCCCCCACCTGCACTGAGTGAGCCAGGTGAGACTGCTTTCAGGTTACTTGTTCAGTAACTCCATACCTCGGTTTCCCCCATAGTCCCTGAGGACTTAGGTTTCCTTTTGTCCACATAATGTATACTGTTTTCCCAAAGTTTCTTCAAATAAAGTGTTTTGTTTTTCTTTTATTTATTTTTTAACATACACATCAATTGTACCTGAATTTAGTACTTAACTGGTCAATGAATGATATATCATCTGTCATAAAAGTCAAACATGCTTCCTTATTGAATATTCACTTTTGCAATAACATTCTTAATGTATTAATTCATAATTTTTATAGAGGAGACATTTGGATTGAATTAGTTATGCTTTTCATTTGCTAGGACAGCCCATATTTATTAGTTTGATGTATCATTTAAATTCACATTACAGAAGCTATTATACATGAGCAGGTAAAAGAAAACTACTAAACATAACAAGTCAGCTATGGGGGTTAGTATACATTTTCTTGCAATAAAACTTCTCACATCCATTTAAGTAACAATGTCATGAATGGCTCAGGTCTTTGAATATTTTAAGTTACAATTACTTTAATACATCTTATGTTTCCTAAACTGGGAAGATGTTTATGATAATAAACACAATGAATTAAAAATCTTTCAAAAAATGAAGAAATGTACAGTTATTAAAAAGAGAGTCATGTGCTGCTCAGCACTGACACGGTGATAAAAATGATCCCTTTCTCTGTTCTCTAGCCACATATATGAATGTGCCCAATCTCTTGATCACACTCACTAGGGGATAAACTTTCTAATGCACTATAGAGACATCTTTTCTGAGTAGCTGCCAACATCTCCACCACTGATTTGATTTTAATGTGCCTGAACAATTTAAAGCTGTCCTCACCTCAGATTCTTGGCTGAAATAACCTATGTTATGATGTTTCACACTGGTATTTTGCAGTGGTACTGCTAAGATTTTGTTTGAAGGGAAAGAAAAAAGCCATCTAAGGAATTTTGAGTCATCACAAGAACACATGATACACACAGCAAATTTAAATCATATAATAAAAATTTCTAATGAATTTCAATAAATTTCAAACACTCCCCCATGTAGTTCAAAAATAGCACATAGGAAAATCCTTAATTTATCTTTAGATCGCCAAAAGAATAACAAAGTAAATACTAACATATGCCAATGGTAAAACCTTGGGACAGTCATTTATTCTTCCTAAGTATCAATTTTTTTGTAAAATGCAGCTAATGCTTACCTGTCTCCTTCATGGAGTATTAGGTTGATTAATCCACTGAAAATACTATGTAAGGTTGTAACAAAGAATCCTGCTTTGAACCTTTTTTTAATTACTCATCCATTTTTTTTTTTTTTTTTAGTTGGAGTCTCACTGTCGCCCAGACTGGAGTGCAGTGGCCGCTCCCGGCCACTGCAGCCTCGACCTGCTGGGCTCCAGCGATCCTTCCGCCTCAGCCTTCCAAGTAGCTGGAACTACAGGCGCGCGCTACCACACCCAGCTAGTTTTTTTATTTATTGCAGAGATGAGGTCTCACCAAGTTGCCCAGGCGGGTCTTGAACCCGCGGGCTCAGGCAATCCACTCACCTCAGCCTCCCAAAGGCGCGGGATTACAGGCTGAGCCACTGAGCCCGGCTCCATCCATTTTTTAAAAACTGTTTTCCTTCTCCTTCCTTGGTCCTTCCTCCTCCTTCCTTCATACCTTTTCTTGTACCAAGGCTTTGCAAACAAACACATGTTTATCTGACCATATGTTTACAGAAGAATTCTATAGGCTACTCTTAAAATACATCTGGAATGGAGTCCTGACTGCAGGGTCCTCCTGCTTAGGGGGAGCCATCAGGTGGTTAATCCATAAGCTGACTGCAGCTAAGATAACACCAACCAGACCAGCAGGAGGACTATCACTCAAGACATGCCATTGTGATAAGACATGCAGGCCTGCGCCCTGTGCTACTTTTGCATGTTCCCATACCAAGTTTCCCTTTAAAAACCTCATCAGTCTGAAAATTTGAGATAGTTCATGCAACTTCAGTCTGCCATCTCCTAAGACAGCTGGCTCCTGAATAAAACCTATTTTTCCTTCCACTAATTCTCATGTGGCTTTCAGGTGGTGAGCTACTAAACCTGGGTTTGGTTACGAAGTAGCCCTGTAGGACATAATGTGCTAGTGCTAGAGCTGTAGAGATGAGTGTAGAGAGCTTGACCGGAAAGTCAGATGGCCTGAGATCTGGATCCTGGCTCTACAATTTACTACCTGCAAATTTTAGTAAAATCCGGTTTTCTTTTTCCATAAACTGGAGATGAAATGAAATGAAATGAAATAGCTTAACAAAGACTTCCTGATACACAGGAAGTCCTTAGTATGTTAGATGTTATTATTTCTTTCAATGAAATCCACCAAATAAATATTATTTTCATCAGTTACACATTAAGCAATATTCTTACTTAGCTTCTTATTCATAAATTTCCTTTACTGATAGTACAACTTTGTAGCTAAAGAATCAGGGAACTCCCAAATCAAATGTCTACAATTGTATGTCAAAATCACAACAATGTCTTTTTTCAGATTCACAGATTAGAAGGCCTCTAGGTTGGACTCTTTTAGAAGCACAAATGACTATTAATTTAAAACATTTAGTCATTTAAAATCATTGGCCTATCCTTAAGAACCACTGACAGCAGGCACTGCTAAAATTCCTGCAACACATTTGCTCTTGGATAGGAATTCCTAAGGTCTTAAGTAACAGAAGGGAATAAAAAAAGTGAGAAGGGAAATACCTATGAGATTGTACTTTTGAATTCTGTAAGAGATTTAAACCAACAATTCAAAAGTAGAGATAAAAGTCATAAAAATTAACTTCCACTGATAGAAAAAGTTATACTTTTGCTCAAAACTAAAATTATGTCACTTTTGTAAGAACTAACTGAAATAGCAATCATCTTGTCCAAGTTTTAAAAAATCAAATATTCATGAAAGTATCCGTTTTCAAGCAAAAATACCTGAGGCAAAGCAGCAGTTTTTCAGTTTCAAAGTCTGTCTAGACATTTTATTTCCAAGAAAACTGTTTTTCAAAGTAGGGAAACTGTGAATTTAACTTGAATATTCATGCAGGAAAACAGATACCTTCAAGCAGTCACACTATATGCTATAGAAGAGTAAACAGATTTTGAAAGAATTGTTTTTACATTCATTAATGCACTGGTAATAACTGGACTCCAGAAAAAAAGGGGAAGGTGTGGGAAAGAAAATTTAGAATTTTTGAAATTGTGTCAAGCACTGTATTGGTCAACTGTCTTTGTAAACAGTTCAGACAGCATTTGAGGCTGGACCACTGAAGTAAGGCTGGGTTGTTCAAAAGTCATGTAGGGAAAACTCATTGCAAAACTTATTTCAGGGGCTAAAACCAGCATCCAGTTTATAGATAAGCTGATCTGTAAGGTTTTTCTAGTAACTTGGTGGAGTGTGGGGGAAGATAATTTGGTTTGCAGAATGAAGTCATCAGATAAAGCTGGGCTTAGGAAAGCCGGATCAGAGCAAGGTTTGGTTCCACCATGAACCATTTATGTTACTTTGAGTAAATCTCTGTAACTTCATTGAACTTGGTTAGACTCATGAAGAATCCCTCTGAGGAGTGCAGACCAGCCATGGTGACAATGACAGGAACTGCTAACACTTACCAAGCACTTGCTGTGTGCCAGGCCCTGTACAGAATGCTTTTCATGGATGGACTCATTTTATCTCACAACAACCTTTGAACTAATTGAGATGGTCTTCACGTTTGTGTTAATATATGTAAATGTATGGGAAAATTCCTATCACAAAGCATCTTCTCTTACACTCAAATAGCAATTGCCATTAATAACCCTGCATTAGCCCTTTCTCCCCAATGGTGGTATATCCTTCTATGACTATGAGGACTGACTGGAGACACATGTGCCTCTCAGCACTGTCGTTAACTGGCTGTGTGCCCTGGAAAGTTGCCTATCATCTCTATGTCAGTTAGTTTCCTCTTCTGTAAGACGGGATAAAAATATTGCCTACCCTCTTAGTGGTGTTGAGAGAGCTTTAAATAAGGTTCGTGTAAAGCACTTGGCATAGTGCCCGGCATACGGACAATTTTAGGTATGTTCTTTTTTATTTTTTAATTTAAAAATTTTTTTGAGTCAGTCTCGCTCTGTCGCCCAGGCTCGAGTGCAGTGTCATGCTCACGGCCACCGCAGCCTTGACCTGCTCGGCTCAGGTGATCCTTCCGCCTTGGCCTTCCCGGTAGCTAGAACCACAAGCATGTGACACTATGCCCAGCTAACTTTTTTGATTTATTGTAGACACGAAGTCTTGCCAAGTTGCCCAGGATAGTCTCAAACCCTGGGCTCAGGCAACCCTCTCACCTCTGCCACCAGGGCTGGCTTTAGGTATTTTTTTTTTTTTTTTTTTTAACAAATATGAAGAATTACTAATAAAGTATACCAGGAATATAACTCAAAGTGACATCAAGATTTACTCTGGCAATAAATGCCAACCTTCCTCTAATTTATAAAAAAAAAATTCAACATTTTTACTTCATTATTCTTAACAATCACAACTGCTCATGACCAACTACCACCATTGAGAACCTTCACTTATCAAGCACTCACAAGGCTTACTGCATGCCAGACACTGTTCTAAGGGCTTTAAACATATCTAATCATCAAACATCTCTAAAATGAGTACCAGTATCATCTCCATGCTACTAAAGAGAAAATGAGGATTCAGAATTAAGGGACTTGCTCTAAGTCACACATTAGCAAGCGGAGAAGAAGCCATGCTTAAACTCTGGTGATCTGACACCAAAGTCTGAGCTTTTAAACAACTTTGTTCTTCTGCCTTTGCTCTAACTATGAATTGTACTCATAGATACCCAAGCCAGGAGAGGAAAGATAAGGATTATTTTTTACGTAAAATAACAAAATCCTGTAAACTAAAGGAGACAACCCCTCAGGTTTAAGGCTGAAAAGGGGGCATATTTGACCAATGATCCAGCAGAGCTAAAGCCATAACTTACTCAAAAATATATCAATTCAGAAAGGTTTGGAAATTATAATTTCCACACATCTCCTATCTACACCCCTATCCATTCATCCCACTTCAAACAAGATTTAAGGTCTTTCTGAAAATTATACATGCATATGACAGTCTCTTCTAAGCAAAGGAGTAAGCAAATTCTTTTCCTCTAAGGTGAGTAAGAACGTGAAATGTGACAGTTATATTATTCCTCTCTCACACCAAAAGAAACAGTAAACTTATGGAGCTTGCAGTAAACATTATTTGTGTACCCACTGTTTTTCTGGGGAAGAAAGAGACCATGACTTTGGGCAGATTCTCTAAGAGCAGTGTGACCCCATTCTGCCCATAGGATTTCTAAGGTATAGATAGATTAAGGCACAGCTAAACACCTGGTGGGAAAGTTTCTCTAACCCATTCAGATTCTTTGAACATGGCCAAAAACAGTCCTCTTTTGTGATTTCTGGCGGCTGGAAAAGTTAGAAAACTGCACAATCTGTTGTAAGTCATGAGACAGGAAATAACCAGTAAAAATTTGTTTTCCAGGGTACTTATTAAAATGTCCAATAATAGCTATCCTGTTTTGATCAGCAAGATGACAGGAAAAAAGAAAAGGTGAATGACTGTTCTTAGTACAACAAAGAAAATTTCTTCCCATAATTTTCACCTTTCCAGAAGCTAGGAAGATCAATAAGGCACCAATCAATTCTAATAAGAAAGGCAAAACACAAAGTAGAATCCTCAAACTGCCTTTCATAAGAAAAGATGTGGTGGCATGAACATGTGGGGAGAGAAAATCTTACTCCCTAAGTGGTGCTGATGCTGAAATGGCTGGCTAGCAATTTGCAAGAAACAGATAACTACAAATCAAAATAAATCCCATAGAGAATAAAGAATTAAATGTGTCATAAGTATATAAATTAAATAAATATGTCTGAACATAAAAGCAGTGGAAGTCATAAAGTCATCTGAAAAACAAAAGCTGAACTACGTATCACTTATCCAAACATCAAAGTGGAATGGCTCCAGGAAGCCTTGCTGAAGACTCTAGCAGCTTGTCCTTTGTCCCTCTACTCCAGGCTGAACCTGAAGCTCAAGCTTCAGAAGATGAACTCCTGATGTGTCTTCCCATGAGATTCTCCCAATATCCTCTCTACCCAGACTCCCTTCTCCTTAAATAATTACCCTTTCCTGATGACAAGGTTTTCCCTTTAGCGTACCTGTTCCTACCATAGTGCTTCTGTTCCCCATTTTCCAACCTTTAGAGATGCTTCTTTGTAATATCTCAAGCACTTGACAGCAAAGAGAAAGGACGGGCCTACAAGATAAAGAGGCTAAATTCCTACGTGGTGGCTAAAACAGGTAAGGCCGCACAGCTCGCTATGAGGCATGCCTTCAAAAAATGTTTGTTCCTCTCTTCATCTGTTTACAAATATATGGCATATAATCATTTTCCAAAAGCTGATATAAAGTAGAAAAGCAAAATATGTTTATATAAAAACATAAAATTCATCTACTAATAAAAAACAAATCCTAAAACACTGGACTTTCAGGAATGGACTTAGCAATTCTAAAAAGTCACATACTACTCTCTGAGGCCACACACAGCACTCAGATTCAGTGCTGCTAAGTCAGAGCTGGCCATGGGTCTGATTTGGCCATTTACCACTGGATAATTTTATTTTTATCACTTAACCTCTAACCCTTACTTTCCCAATTTAGGAAATGAAGCTAACTCAGTGATTTCATCAAACACATGAGGAGAGTTTTTGAAAATTACTATTTTCTAGTCTTTCCCCCCAGAACTACAGAATCAGGATCTCAGAGATCTATATAAATCTGTAAAAGTCTCTATTTTAAAAATCTCCCCTAGGTGATCTGAACACAGTGAATCTGAGGGCTGGTAGTTGGAAGTGCTGAAACATCTCAATGGGTTATTACACCACCAGCCCACATCTCACCTTCCTCACTATTCCCTGAACGCACAACCCCTTTTCCCATGAGGAGGCAGGAAAACCAAGTGAGGTTTAGAATTGAGGAAGCTTCAGACGTGGCCTGAGGTATGGCCAGCAAGGGTATTCTCCATTATGTTGCTGATGGAGGGGGTCAGGCAGGAAGTCACATGTGAGCTTATCATGCCAAGGTGGTCCTCGGGCACATTTCTCATGAAAATACTGTGGTGGCTAAGAAAATGCCTCCTTAGATACAGGCCACTGCAGACCTCTGATCTTGCTTGGAACCAGATCTCTCTGTTGGCATTAATTTCAAGGGGAAAAATGAGTTGCAATCTCCAAATGAACAGCCCATTGTTGTATACTGGAAGCTGCCAGCTCACAATAACAGGAACCCAATCCAAAACGCCTAGATCTGGCTTCTGGACTTACTCATTGAATCCATTTTGTATTTCTTTTAGTAGAACCATGGAATTACACTGAACACCTTTCAAGTAACAGCTTTCTTTGAACCAATTGCCACATCAGCTCTGTCAATGATTATCTTTTGATTATAAGATCTTAGGGGACAAAGGGCGATTTGTTAAAGAAATAGTTTCGAAAGGACCAATCAATCCCCTTGGATTACTAGTGGGCTTTTAAACAATTGTTAAAAATATGTGCTAAGAGTCAAAGGCTAACATAGGAACTGACACCACTTGATATGATAATGCAAAAGAACCCCAAGCATTTAGTTCTGTTGTGTGCCCACATGGTAGTTAGCAATAGGAATGAACATTTCAGTTTTTATTCCTCTTGGTCAAATTATGTTGTTGAATTGCTCTCTTCTGCTAAAACCCCAACTTGCACTCAAGTTGGCATATACAGTAAGTATCATCAGGATAACAATGTATGTTTACAAAGTGTTTCCGTTTTCAAAGGGCTTTCACAATATTATTTCATCTGTTTCTTGAAAATCACCTGAAATAGGCACATGTGATATTAGCCCCATTTTATAAATGGTGGCTAAGTCAGCAGTCACTGAGTTCACAGGTCGGGAACATGTCCCACCTGTTCAAAGGCAAGAAGAGCAACAGGAAGTCAGGTGGCTGTGAGTGGAGGCCAGACTATAGTGGGCTTGATTGTTCAGGTTCTGAACCTATCCAGCAGGCAATGGGATTTTTCATCTAGGAAGTGATTAGATTTGTATTACAGGAAGACAGACAACAACAGGAAGGATGTAAAGTAACCACTAAAAAGAGATGACATGACAAACAAGTGCCAGGTTTGGATTACAAAAGGTAAAATCTTATACTTGCAGCTCCTGTTGATTCCAGAAAACAACCACATTTCAAACAACTCTGGGGGAGGAACCAACTAGAAGTGAGGCTAAGGGATGGTGACCACATCCTTCTCAGAAGCTTTTGGGTTCCTCAGGTTGCTAACATCTTCCACCATCTATGCCTGGAGGTGGTAACCTGAGGCCCAGTGTCTTTGGTGCCCTCCGCTCTATCCTTTTGATTACTTTTAGCTCATCAAGATACCTTAGGGAGGCGACCTGGCCCTAGTCTGTTCTTTCCATGAGCCAAAAAAAGTAGACCCACAGAAGACCACAGCAAAATCCTAGAAAGAACATACACCAATTCATTCACTCACCAAATAGTTCTTCAGACCCTACTATATCCAGGCATTGTTCTAAATAGGAGGGTACAGCAATGAATAAAGAAAAAGCCCAGCTCTCAGGGACCTTCCATTAGGACATCTCCTGCCTCAGGGCCTTCATACTTTTTCTTTGCCTGGAGCACTCCACCCCTAGAAATCCACGTTGAGTCAACCACCCTCATCATACTTGTACCACCTTCCCTGAATTGCCCTTCTCTCCTTTTGTTCCCATTCATAATACTTATCACCGTCTGATATATACGTTTCTCTTACTTTTTCTTCTTTAATTATTTTTCTCCTCCCACTAGACTCTAAGCTTCAGAAGGGCAGGGGCTTTTGTCTATTTTCTTGACGATTATATTCCTAGTGCCTATAACTGGCATATAGTAGGTACGAAATAAATCATGCAAGTTCACTGACATTAAAAAAGCCTCAACACACAGGCCTCTAGCATTTGTTTGTATTCATGATTATAAGACACATATATCTGCCTGCATAGCCTTGTCTTTGAAGGAAACCAAAATATCCCTTTTGAAAATACTAAGAATTGTTGAGCTAAAGGTTAAAACATAGTGAGACATTCTTCCCCTCTCTCTGCTTGTTTGGGCTGGACAGCAATTTACAAAGACAAAAAAACAGGTCTTCCTCATTTCCACTTTGCCTTTTCCAGCCTAAAGAGAGGCCCCTTTACAATGTTTGCTTATAAGCTCAGAGACAAGGGGGGCAGAGAATCTAGGAGTACACTTTATTCTTCCCATAAATTGACCTTCCCACATTTTCCCACCTTTTAGAAGCCTGAAGATGCTCTCTTCTTTGTCTTGTCTCTTTAGTATTTATGGCTGTTTGTTAAAATACTATGTAAGCAAGGCCCGCCCCTAAGTCACTGCCTTGACAAAGAAATACCCTTGAACTGAGGTCTCCCACATCAATAAACTTCTGCTGCAGTTTTTCCTGTTTATCTGACTTATGTTTTCAGTATTATCTCAATTAAGAACCTGTAAGGGCAAGAAATTATATTTCCTCCCCTTCATCTTGGAAATAAAACTTGGAAATTCCTAAATTTCTGAATTGTAGGCATTTATTCTTACTTTACCTAGTCTGTTTTAGATCTCTGTTCTTTAACTAAACAGTTCACTCCTCTTATGTTGTGTTTAAACATAAGTGTCCTTTTCTTTTCATACTCAAGTCACTTACCATGAGACATTTCCCACAGAATCCATAGCCACTTACTATTTCCAGCTAAATGTATGGCTATTCATAATATCAAAATGGCTCTATAACACATAAGACTGACATCAAATTTCTAATCCTTATTCTTTCCAAATGCAACCTCTTTGAAGTTAAAAACAGCTAAATTAAATTTCCTACTTAATACAACTTTCCCATGCTCTTCCTCCAGTATTTCTTCTAAATGGTTGGTTTCCTAATTTGAGTTGCAATAATTTTCAAGAGAAACATGAAAACACAAAGTCTCTGATATAGAAATAATTAAGTGCTGTGCTTTCTTCTTCTCTAGCTCCTGAGAAACATCGGCTAACAATGAGAAGTGAATGGGAAATGTCAGTAAAGTTGATCATAAGGCCTGGCTCTCCCACTGTTGCTATTCTCTGACCTGCTCACCACATGGAATTAGATCAGGATATGCTCTAAACTATAGAGCAACAGTCAAATGAAAGGTATAAAGCTTTTGGCTAAAAGCTCTCGAAATCATTCCTCAAAACATAGAGTAAAGTATATAGTAATTTTTTTCCTCTCCTTATCCACTTAAACCAAGTACATTATAAACAGTACTTTTTAAAATAGATATATTTTGAGACATACCTTTGACTGTATTGTTCTCAGATTAACCAGATGAATGTCACAAGGCAAAGATGACAGTAATGGAGAGAATTCATCCAGCAGTTCAAGGGAAGGTGAGAAGGGCATCCTTGCCATTATAAAGACTGGATGATTCATGAAAGAAGAAGTTATGTGGCTAAGGAGAGAAGGATAACTGACCGGATTCTTTTCTTCTTCCTATTAAGAAAAAAACAAAAATGCTTAAGAGCTCTATATTTGCAGTTCTCATCATTTAAAATAAATTCTCTGAGAGGGTTTAAATGTAAATATATATACATATTTTTATTATACCTTATAAATAACAGTCTTAGAAATTACACTACTGAGTTCAGTTGTAAGCAATACAAGAAAATGAAGGATACCTACCTAACTCATATGTTTATAACATCTCTTCCATTGATTTAATACTAAAATACTAAAAATATTTCCTACAAATGTTTTAGGACAAGGCACGACTTTTTATTTTCAACCTACCACAAAACTCCCAAGGTATAAGGATTGAGATATTAATATATCAACATATTATCAAATGTTATCTCTTTTCTCCCTCAGTTTTCATCCATCATATTTTCATGGTTTCATTTATACACTTAACGGGGATATAAAGGTATGTACTGATTCAAAGCTATATTCCATAAACGAATGGAGCTATACTCCAAATGATAGGTGCTAAATGTTATCTAATGACAGAATTTTAAAAAATGAAATTTTCAAAAGAAATCCTATCTTTAACATAAAGAACAAAGGTGGCATAGTCTGATCATCTGATTGTTTTCTTTAAACCTCATAAATCACTGTCAATTGGCTTTACTCTATTTTATTTCAAAACAGAAATTGTTATATATTATTACTGAATAGTTATCACACATTTATATAATATATGATTATTCAGTATAATGAAAATGTTTTAGTCTTTGCTATGGTATACACTTACAGGCAACATTTCTATATGTTCAAACATTTAAAATAATCTGCCAACCTTGGAGATACACTCGAACGTATGCTAGATGACATACAAAATTAGTGAAATCAAGAACGAGGTGGAATCTTAACCAGTAATGCCTAAGGAGTAAAACAGACGGAAGGAAGAACTGAGAGGGGAAAATAATTTATACATAAAGGTCTTTTGATCAGCTAGATTTGAAGCAAATTTAATTTTGTATCTTATTTTTTAAAATGGCTACTTCACTGATATCTTCTGATTCTTGCATCCTTTTTGTAATACAGGCTCAAACAAAAGGCACGGCTACTTATCTGTATGAAAAGGCAGGATTTATAGAGATATAGAGCTTAAAATTCAGAATGTCAGATTAGCATTGCACAGAAGGGTGCTAGCAAAAAGTGACTAGCATCATGCCAGCAGCTAACATTAGATGTCATTACAATTCAGACCATGGAGAGAGAAAAAAAAATTTTGAAGGCAGCAGAGGGACACTGCAATATTAAGATACTGACAAAAAAAATTAGGTCTGAAAGAGTTGTAAAAAAAATGTATCCATTCCATATTCTTTTTTAAAAGAAAGATTAAATAAAGCATATAAAATAATATTCTTCAACAATACTGAAATTTAATGCAGCTTGTAGAATAACATGAATAAAGAGGGAACATTTTCAACAAGACACTTTAAATGTACTCCAAGATCAAAGGACTTCATAATCTAGGTCAGGATTGCTGACAAAATCACTTTTGAGTAATAAAAGATAAAAGATTCCAACAGAAAAGAAAACACCTGCCTTATCAGATTCGGTAGGTATTAAGTCCATTCTAACATTCAGAAAAAGCTCTGGCTTTGTCTTACACTCTTGTTGGAATTCCTGGACACTCCAGTGAATACACTTCTTGACTGATCTTCTATACCTTAGAAGCAGCAATGTACAAATATACCAATCCTCTAAATCAGGTCAATCCTTATAACCTTTGGTACATCCCTCAAATTAACCACACAACAGAATGACCTGGGGAACCTTTAAGAAAACACAGATTCTTGCATCCTAGCCCAAATCTATGACTCAAAATCTCCAGAGGTAGAGCCCTGGGAAGGTGAAGCTTAAAAGCCTCCCAGGGAGAATCTCATAGCACACTGCTCCATGAACCTGTACCAGGAAATGACACCCCAGACATCCTCCCAAACTTCTAGAGGATACAGAACTCCTTTCAGAGTCAAAAGATAAGTCTCATCTTTTAACTAATTTTGGATTTAAAAAAACAAGATTCAGACTCAAAGTTGCTCTGATGAAGGCTTGTAAAATGGAAACGATGTCATGAATGTAAGTACTTAAAGAATTAAGTACTTAAGAATTGTATAGTTTATTATTTTTAGCAAGATAAGAAAGAGAAGTTTATAGAAGAGTTGTGGTTTTAGTGCCTTAAGTGCACCATGGACAAATACTGCTGGAGCCTGGCCAGGTGGGACCAAGTTTCACTCAGTGTTCCACCATTCACATACTTTCTTATATTTATAGCAACAAATGGTTCACTAAGGTATTTATTTATTTATTTATTTATTTTTAACTAAGGTATTTAACTGTTGAACTATCAATATTTTGATTAACCTCCTAAAAAGGTAATCTTTTAACTGTCTTATGATAAGCCCTAAGTTTATAAAACATGTTTATTACTACGGAGAATTTTACGGTGTTTGTTTAGGCTATAAATGAATTCCCCAGTCTTGTACTAATACACTACTATAAACATTATTTTGTTTCTTATTTGTTGGAAAGCTTCAGACTATATAAGTCTAGCTTTCTCTCTGCAGCCTGTCTGACATTAAAGAGAGTTGCTAGCACTTTCAGATCCCAACCATAGAGAGTTGAGATTTTCCTCACTGGGTTCCAGCCCTTGTTCCATGAGTTGGCGCTTCTTGTCAGGCTCCTTAGTGCCCTTTAAAATGCTCACTTGAGTTATCTCATCTTTAAACATCAAAGGCTTCCACTTGATCTACATCAAAAACTTGATTAATTATGTAAGACAGTGAAAGGTCATTTTTAAAGTCACCTTTGTTTACTCCGTTTGACCTGACACATGGTGGGAACTTAATAAATGCTTCTTGAAGTAAATCTATTCATTTAAGAAGCAAATGCATATCAGTACACGAGAGAAGAATACTGTTGAGGGGATAGATAGGGTAAAATGACAAAGAGGGAAATGAAGAAAAATATACTGAATCATAGTATTTAGAGATAAACATTATCTAGCCCAAGGATGAAGACTGGTTGTTTGGAGGCCACATTTGTGTACAGACATATTTGGTAGGGCTGCATAGTATTAAAAAGTTGTTTGTTTTTCAGCCAACTCTTAAAAATATTTTCATACTAAAAAAGCAACCAAAAACCCCCAAAACAGATTTTTTTCCCCAAGAAAATGGAAATTCGAGCAGGCATTAGTCTCTGTGTGAAAACAATCATCTGGTTTGTGGCTTGTAGTGGGATATGTGACAAGTTCCATAGACCTTCTCGTCACTCAATTTAAGCATCTGCTCTTAAACCTAGTCAGTCCCCCTCATGCCATTACTTTCCTAAACCCTGATAGCATTTAATTTTCTAATCTACTCTCTCCCAACTTCCTCTCCTTATATGTACATAACTGATATTCAGAGGTAAAACACAATTATAACACCTGAACACTTCCAGGATTTCTAATTTCTAGCTCAATCCTCCTTTACTATACCAACCATCAGAAGAAAAAGGGTAGGAAGAAATGGTCAAAGAAACAAATCCTAAAGCAGTCAACGCCTGCACTAGTAGAATACCACAGACTAGGTAATTTAAAAAGAAATTTATTCGGTTCATGATTCTGGAGGCTACATAGTCCAAGAGCACGGCACTGGCATCTGGTAAGAGCCTTCCTGCTTGTTATACCATTGGCAGAAAGGCAAGATAGCACATGCGAGAGAAAGCCTGCTTTTATAGCAAAGCAGTCCCACAATAACTAATCTACTCCTGTGATAACAGCATTAATCCATTCATGAGGGCTCTACCAAAGGCCCCACCTCTTAATGCTGCCACAATGGCAACCAAGTTTCTAGCACATGAACTTCTGGGGGACACATTCAAACCACAGCAATGCCAAAGAGACAATTCTTATTTTCTGTCTCTATTGACCCTTGAGGATAATTAGCATGAATGGTCAACCTTATGCAGCCCCAGTCCTCCACTGGGCATTATATATTTTGCAGTGATTATCACAGAAGTCCTTGTTTTCCTGACTCTCTGCTAAAGGTTCTGAGGACAGGACTCATTTCCATTTAATCAGCCCAGAATTATTTCCATGAGGCTATGGCAGGCTATCCAAGAAGCATCTCCCCACTTCACTTTCCACCATCATTATTTTAGACATTAGAGTTTGAGTTAGAATTAAAAACACTTTCTAGAAAATTTAGGTTACCGATGTTAACATTTCTTAATCAAATGTCTTTTTAATCAATTTCACTATAAATTAAATGCATTTTCTCTTCTCTAAGTTCATTTTTTATTTAAAAGAAGGTATTGATTGAAGCACCAGAATCAATAGTTAAGTAAAAGAAAAAGTTAACCAACACAGGATTGTAAAAACATTAGATCAAGTTTAAATCAATTACTATCCAAGAAATTTTGAGTGGGAATAAACAAATTATTTCACTTCTAAGTCAAAGCTTTAGAGTTCTGACATGAAAGATCTGAACATTTTTATTGCCATAGTTAAAAGAAGTTCTGTAGATTAGTATCAATATAGAGAGACTATCATATAAGCCAGAAACATTTTTAGGAGGAGCAAAAGACAGTAGCTCCCAACATTCAGACAATAATTTTCTTATGCAGTTTTCATCCTTAAAACTAAGCTATCTTGTCAGTAATTGATTTAAGCCACAAGTCTCAAAGAACTGGTATAAATCTTGACATCTAAAATGGATGCTAATTCTTTTTTCTAAAAGATTCTAAATACTGAAAAAAATCTTTGGTTTAACTAGCTGTTGCCATTTTATTCAATCATCTGGTATTTTATTTATAGAATGCCTACTGCAGGCAAGGAGGCCCTGTGGGACACATGAAAAAGGAGACAAGTCCCTGGAATCTAGTAGGGGGAATAGAACATGCATGTGAATTAAGACAATAAGCAGAAATTGCGACAAATAAAAACATTCATGCTGTGACAGCTCATTCATCTATGCATTTGTATGTTCATTCATATGACATATAGTAGGTGCTTTCTCTGCTAGGAACAATCCTAAAAGCAGAGAGAGCCATAATCCCCACTCTCACGGATTTTATTGTTCAAAGGAGGAGAAAAGACAATGAGCAAATGATCATACAGGCATAAAGGTGATATGCTCAGTTCAGAAGGAGCACAGGAGAAGGGGATTTTACTTGGTTCAGAAAAAGCAGATGAAGTAAGCCCTGACCTGAACTATTACTAAGAGTTTTGGGGCAGAGAGGATGACAGGTCATGTCCAAAGGTGCCACTGAGGACAGAGCATGGAAAGTATTTCGGATCTAAAGAAAACCAGTAGGCCGAGAGCTGATGCAGTAAGAAGCATCTAGGTACCTAGGGGACAGGCAGGGCCTGTGTCATGACGGGCTCTGTAGACCATGATGAGAATTTTCATTTTAATGCTGACAGCAATGAGAAGACCTCTGAGGGGTTCAGTAAGTTCAATAAGATTAGATTTGACTTTGAAAAAAATAAAAAATAAAAAGACACTCTGCCTACTGGGTTAAGAACAGAAAGAGGAAAGCAGAGTAGATATAGGCCAGCCTCATGAAATACACAATGTCAGTCAAGATTAAGGTGGTAGAAGACATGTATAGATTTGAAATATTCAGGCAATGAGATAGACAAGTACTGGCAATTACTCTGTGAGAAAAAGCCTGGTGGGAGAAGTGTCTATCAGGGAGGTCACTTAAGTGTCTGACTCAGCAATGGATGGACGGTGGTGCTTATCAATGAGAGGGGGGACACTGGAAAGGAGCCAGGTTTGGGAGGGAAGGGAGACCATGAGTGTTTTAGATATGTCCAACTTGAGGTGCCCTTATAAACACAGAAGGAAATATAAAGCAACAGACAGGGAGGTCAGAGGCAATACTCCTCTGTGAATATGTATTAGTGGGTTCCATCTGTGTGGAGGTGGTAGCCCTCAAAACCTCAGAGGAGGAGAGACTGCCACAGGATAGCAGATAAAATTTTTAAAAAAGGAGAAGATGAGGGGGCCAAGCCTCAAGAACTCCAATATTTAGTGGCTGAGTAAAGGACTATCACAGACAGAGAAGGAGCTACCAGAGAGATAGGAGGAAAACCTAGTCAGCATGGCACTGCGGAAGCCCTTGCAAGGCAGTATTTGATGGTAGGTGCCAAATTCTGCTGTAAAATTCACTGATATAGTGACATTGGCAAGAGCTCTTTTGGTATATGAGGGAGGCTAAAGCCAGAATGAAATGAGTATGAGAAGGAGGTGGTAAAATGAAGAACTCATACATAAACTCTGGCTCAGTTGGGTGGGAGAGAGGACAGCAGCACAGGACACAGGGGAATTAGGATGAGGTAGGGGTTGTTTTCTGTTTTCCTTTTATTTTCTTTTTTTCCCCCTAAACTTGTGTTATTTTCAATAGAGACGGAGGTTTCACTATATTGCCTAGGCTGGTCTTGAACTCCTGGGCTCAAGCAATCCTCCAGCTTTGGCCTCTAAATGTGCTGGGATTACAGGCATGAGCCATCACATGCAGCCCTGTGTTTATTTTCAACAGAAAAAACCAAGAGTGTTCAAAAGGCAACAGAAAGGATCTCCCAGGTAAGTGCTAGCTATAGGGGGAAGGGGAGAGAGAAAGAGAGGATGAATAGTAAAAGAATCCTGAGGAGGGTAAAGGCGGAACTTTCCAAGGAAAGTGACAGGAATGGCCTAAAGTGAAGGAAGGTCAATGTCTCCAATGTAACAGGAGGAAGGAAGGAAAGGGTGGAAGTAGAAGTTTGATAACTAGAAAAGAGAACCCTGTCTAATATTTACTGGCTGTAAAGAGCAGAAAAGACTTGCAATGGTTAATGCAGAAAAAGGAACAATGGAATAAAAAGAAAAAGGACCACATCCAGGGGCATCCAAAATGGGTGGTCAGTAACTTATGGAGAATTCAGAGGATAACTTCACTGCCACCTGAATAAGCATATCATCAGGTTGTTCAGTTCTAGCTGGACTTTTGCCAGACTATTTAAACACAGATTACTAGAGTTTTGTTTTGAGAAATGAAAATAGAACAGTGAAAATAGACAAGTAAATTCATTCTCAACTGATAAGCCTAAGACCAGAATAAGTATACTAAGATTGCAAATAAATTCTACAATCAAACTTAATCTTCCAAGTATGTGACTAAGCTCTATTCTTTAACTCTTCTTTCACTCAGTTTTTAAATTCTTCTTTCAAAATAATTTCAGGAAATTTCACTCAAACTGATTCTTTGATTTTTTTTTTCTGTCTACCTAATAAGAAAAAATAAAATTACCTAAATGCAAAACTTTCATACTTTTTATAACTGAAATTCTTTCTGTGAATGTGGGCTAAATCTTTTATAAAGAAATCGCAACACTGAAATTATTTTTATAAATTTAAAAAGTAGAAAATCATAATTCAAATGTTGGGTGACATAGAACATCCAAGATCAGATCATGCTAGTTATTTTTTCCTACCATATTAACGGTACTTCTTTTTTCTAGTAGTATTCGAAATAGATTAGCTGTAACTTTATTATCATGGACACCTTGCCCAAGGCCACGATTATCATCTTGCATGAGTCTTCGATCCATGATAACTTCAATCTGACCTAACAAACAAACAAACAGGCAAAACTGAGCAGGTATATTTAATACAGATATTCATATTCATTGAAGGTCACTTAAGTAGAAGATATGATGTCTTGATTTAAACTTCCCCTTTAATCAAAGAGTTGGATCTATATAACCCACTATATCACAAACTGTCTTTTGATAATAGCTCAAAGCAACTAGTATAAATTCACAAAACAGGATAACAGCTCTTTTCTTTATTAATGTTTCTGATTAGGTATTTAAAAATGGGACAGAACAGATCAAAATTTAAATGAAACTTTTTTCAAAAAATTAACTTAAATAGTAAATTAAGTTCTCCAAAATTTTTAGTGGCAGCATTTAGAATTTTAAAATGCTCACAATGTTTATTAGGAAATACATATCACACATGGAGTAATAAGAGATATACAGATGGGTAGACTCTAAAAAAAAGTCTTGCAAATAAAATTTAGCTACTTGATCTGTGGCAATTCTCTGAAGATGCCCTAGAATATGGAGATACTCACAGTATACTCCCTTCTCTGACAGTGTTAGTGGCACAACCACTGTCCTGTCTTCTCTGCCTTAAAGGCAGTTATAATTGGTTCCTTCATTTGCTATGCAATAATTCAATAGTTTAAGCTGTAAGCTAATAATTAGCTTATAAAATTAAAAAGTGAAAAAACAAAAACAGAGCCATATGTACACATTTAAGATTATACTCAAGTAAAATTTAGAAAGCTAAAATTATATGTACTTAAAAAATACAGACTGGATGGCTAAGGCAGGAGGATTGCTTGAGCCTAGGAGTTTAAGACTAGCCTAGGCAGCATAGTGAGACCTCACCTCTACATAAATAAAATTTTTTAAAAAATTAGCTGGGTGTAGTGGTGCGTGCTTATAGTCCTAGCTACCTAGGAGGCTGAGGCAGAAGTATTGCTTGAGCCCAGGAGGTCAAGGCTTGCATGAGCCGTGATCGTGCCTCTAGCCTGGGTGATACCACAAGATTCCCGACTCAAAAAAAAGGCAACACAAAACAGAAAAACAACAAAAACCACAACATACATATTCATTCATATCCATTACTGTACTAAATGATTATTTGGCACAAAAGGGAAACAGCTAACAAAAAAGACTTTAACATCTATTATTCTTATACAGTCACATCAGCTGTTTAGTTGCTTTCTTCTTGGTTTAGTTATCCAGTACCTACAATTACCAGTGATGAGTAGAACTGGCATTGTCATTACCTTCACAATGTAGTAGACAACTGTCCAGGACTTGGTCCCCAGGCTCAGGGGCCAATACCATGCAGCCTGTCACTTGGCACCCAAATTAGTACATCAACCTCTTGGCAATTTCTAACTCTTCTGCCTCCAAAAGTTAGCCCATATAACATGTGACACTTAGCAATTTCCTGGATTGTACTCAATTTGCTTTTATTCTAATACTAGGGTATTTGGATGTCTACAGCAGAAGCAGAGGAACTTTATTTTTCAGTTTGTCTTTAATGGGAAGTGAGGTAATATTGCTTGGTCCATCACTGCTTGAGTCCTAATGTCTAGTCTTCTATTTAGGTAAAAATTTTGAGAATTTAAGGCAAGGTTTAAAAATGGGTGGTTCAAGAGACATGTATAGCACAAAGCTGTTTTACATTTTTCCTACACCGTGGTTTTTTGTTTTTTTTTTTTAATTATGTCAACATTTAATGACTGGATAACTTCACATAAAATTCCAGACTTCTGGACTCTTCTTCAAAAATTGAAAAATTTAGCAACACTGGGCTTCTAACCCCATGGTGATAATTAAAGGGCACTAGCAGCTGCCCCACTTTATGTGGGGAACATGCTCTCAAGTTGCCTCAAGGCCTTGCCTCTCCCTATCCAAACCCTGATGTGGAGTCATTATTTTCATAACTGAATGCCTGTTTTTATAGCATGAGTTCACATGAGTTTATCTAATGAAAGTTACAAAGAAAATGAGAAGTAGACGGGCTCGGTGGCTCAGCCTGTAATCCCGCGCCTTGGGAGGCTGAGGTGAGTGAACTGCCTGAGCCCGCGGTTTCAAGACCCGCCTGGGCAGGCGAAACCTCGTCTCTACAATAAATCAAAAAAATTAGCGGGGCGTGGTAGCACGCCTGTAGTTCCGGCTACTCGGAAGGCTGAGGCGGAAGGATCTCCGGAGCCCAGCAGGTCGAGGCTGCGGTGGCCGGAAGCAGCCACTGCACTCCAGTCTGGGCAACAGGGTGAGACGCCAACTCAAAAAAAAAAAAGAAAATGAGAAGTAATAATTTGTGTGTCTGTGTGTGGAAGAACAGAATGTATATATATGTCTAATATAAAAAGTGGGTTGGCTTGGTGGCTCAGCCTGTAATCCCGCGCCTTGGGAGACTGAGGTGAGTGGATTGCCTGAGCCCGCGGGTTCGAGACCCACCTGGGCAACTTGGCGAGACCTCATCTCTACAATAAATCAAAAA
>CAUYQG010001088.1:0-21273 GCA_963574415.1 Tarsius wallacei
GCCTGGGCAACTTGGAGAGACCTCATCTCTACAATAAATCAAAAAATTAGCTGGGCGTGGAATCATGCGCCTGTAGTTCCAGCTACTTGGAAGGCTGAGGCGGAAGCCGGTAGCCGTCAATGCACTCCAGTCTGGGTGACAGTGAGACTCCAAATCAAAAAAAAAAAAAAAAGCAGCCTTTTAGACATCAAGCTATAAAACAATATCAAGATTATATAGACATGCTTCCTGAATTAGTCAAAGTCATTCCATTCTGAAGGCTGAAGGTCAATGTCATACATTAGAGCATTTTATGAGATCACATCTCGTTCCCACTTACCTGTAAAAGTCAAAAATGGAAACCCAATTTCCAAAGACATAGCTATTTCTAGAATACACAGTTGTAATCATTAAAGAACTGCTAGAAGTAAATTATCACTTTTATATTAACACATTTTTATCAAAACACATCTTTCCTAAAAAAGACAACAAATAGTGGGAATTTGGATTTACCTTATTAAACTCAACATATTAGAATCTCATATGTTCTGACGTTAATAAACATCAACTCTTTTTTCATTAGGAACTATCCACACAGCACAGTGCTACACACAATTATTCCAGTGAGTTATATGTTCATATTCACCATATGACCAACACGCTGGTGGCATACAAAGTTGTTCTGCAGGTAAAAATGCTAAGAAAGGTCACAGTGGATATCGCCCAACACTGTGACACAGGAAATTCCAGGTGCCATCAAGATTCAGAGGAGACTACAATTTTCAATTTTTTTCCAGCAAGAAAAATATCTAGAGAAACATAAAGTAAAACTATATAATTCCACGGTCAGTAATGTCATTTGTCAGATACTGTTTCCTTCCTTAAATGGGCAGATCAGCTTAACTTAAAACCAGAGACAGTGAACAAGATCAGGCTAATGAACAATTTTTCCTTTTCTCATCAAAGGAATGCACTAGGATTAGCACGGGGATCTTCCTGGTTCCTGTATCTGTAGGTCAGCCAAACACCCAGGATCTCTGTAAAACTGAAGAAGAGACCGATGCCACCAACCAATCTCAACACCTCTCCAGCATACTCTCCGATTATTGGCGCACACAGTGAGCTTGCTTTTCACACAGCTAGCCAGACAGGTGTCATTTGGGTTAAAACTTCGGAATCCACAGCAGTTTAAATTTCTCTGGATGTCATTTCAAGCACTTACTGTATTGTTCCAACCAACCTCCAGAAGCTGACCCTGTTGTTCCTGGTTCAGGGCCAAACAAGCACAAGATACAGAAAACTGAACAATGAATACAAGTAAGAGAATAATCAGATAAAAAAACAGCAACATCTGATGGTGTGTGACAGCTCCAATCAGCCCCACTAGTGCAAACAGGAACAGGAAGATGCCCGATGACCACGCCGACCACACGGAGACTGGAAATCAGCCCAAAGCCAATCTCCACGCGGGAATTCCAATCAGCAACAGACTGACCAAGGTATAGAGCAGGTTGAGGGCGCACAGGCAGTTCTTGGAGCACAAGAGGTCCCCGAAAACCATCTTGGCGCCTGCGGCCGCCGGCAACTGTCAGTTTGCTCGGACCGGGCGGAGTTCCCCAGGCAGCCGCTTTGTTCTTGCCTCTGGGGCCTGGCCCGGGTGGGGAGGCGGCGTGGGCGCGGGCTGGGCGCCGGGGCCTGGGGCTGTAGTGCGCGGTGCGCCCGCGGCGGCTGGGACCCCTAAAGCTCTTTTTTAAAGTCATATAAATAAACCCACAAAATCTTAGGCAGCTTTGATAATGATAAAAACAATTTTCTTTTCATAAACTTCTATAACTTTCTGTATCATACACATCCCTTATTGTACACCTTTTCAAAGTGGCAAACTGAACATATCCATTATTGGAGCCAAATATATATATTATCAGACCACACTTCATCATTTAAAAATGAGGCAAAAAGTATATAAACTTAAAATTATGCTTAGCAATTAGTTTTTCAGTATCCTATCTTAGAAATAATCTAGGTATGTAATGACTATATATGAACAAATGCAATCTCACATCAGTTCAAGTTTTTCAGTTGCCAAAATATCTTAAGATGTAATTTTCAAAATAGCATATTACAAAACATAATTGCTATTGAAGTAAAGTTTGCCAGAATAACGATTCAGTGTGGTTTCACAAGGATATGTTTAATAATCTTAAACATTTAAAATAAGTAACCCTAACTTATTCAATCAGTAAATAAAATTAAAACTATTTGTGTATTATACTAACATTGACAAATCAGAGATGATACAGATGCTGTTATTAAACCAAACATATTAAACTAGTCTAGCTGTCAAAGATTCATCTAAATTATGTAAACCTGAATTTATAAAAACATTTCTGAATTACAAGAATAACTTTTACTTTTCACATTAAAAGTGTTAAAAGTTTAATTTGTTTATCAGGAAGTTTAGGCATTTTCAATTTATATTAGTACTTCTATACCAGTTAGAATAGAACTTCTCTAAAAAATTGTATAATCAAATTTGGGAAGTTAGAAACACATAAACATATAAATGTATAGGAGGGAACACTTATAACGTCAATGCTAAAATTTTAGTTTTTGCTCAAGCATAAACACAGAAATACAAATTTACTATCAAATTTACTATCTACACGTATACCTCACAGCGGGGACGGGGGGGATGCAGTTCTCAACTGATTTGAGCTCAAAGTAAATAAAGAGATATGCAGAAATGATTAACAAACCAGATTTTCTCTTTCTTCCACAGATACAAGATCTTTGCTAATCATCAATAGATTCACAGAAAAATCTAGTGGTTAGATAATAAAACCAATAGATGTTGGCACCAGAAATCAAGTAAGGTATTTAAAGGAATTAATTGTTCTTATTACTAAATAAAAGAAGAGTCAGCAACATAAAAAGGACTGGGCTCACTTTTGAGTCCTGGACCTTCAGAAGCGGAGAAGACGGGTTCCAAGAGTCCTCATTACTTGAGCTGAATAAATTGTCATCTGAAGATAGGGTCCCAGCCTACTTGAGTCAGGGACCAAGACTGCAAAAGACAAAATACACCAGATAACTGAGGAGTTGACTTCATTCAGGCTATTACAATACAGGTAGTATACATTAATGAATAACTTCTAAAAGAAAAGGAAGAGGGACTTCCTTTTCTGGGAGTCATGAGGAAAAAGAGACAGGGTTCTTACTTTGTGAATATGAAAAACAGGGTAGTCCTTTCAAGTTAATCATTTCTCAGGACACAGAGAAGTAGAAGTACTTCTTGACCATTGCTATTTTCTGGGAACACAAACCCAGATAAAATTCAACATTGTTATGTTTCATGCTTTCATTTAATATTAAATTTTTTATTGTATGCATTTTTAAGTGAGGTTATTCATTCTTTGAAAGTCCCAGTACATGAAAGTTTCATGACAGAAATTTCTTACCTGTGTCTACTTGGTTCCAGTAGTTTTCTTTATCATAGAACAATTTTAATATTAATTTAATGGCTTTGGTTTACTCGCGGAACAGATAATGTAAACTCGGACCAAAATACACAGTGCGTTGTGTTGAGGTTTTAATTTTTTATCATTTAGTTTGCTCCCTTCCTCTCTCCCTCTCCTCCTCCCTTCTTCTTCTTCATCTTCTTCTCTTCCTCTTTCTCCTCCTCTTCCTCTCCTTCTCCTTCTGCTTCTGCTACTTCTCCTTCTCTTTATCTGATACCTAAGACTAAAGGGAAAAAAAAAATACAAGCTTGCTTGAAGCTTATGAATTTCATTGGATTGAGTACTCTAATTGAGATATTTTGCAGGAGGGTCTTCTTGGGAAGAAGGCTTATTAAGAACATTTTTGGAATCAGCATCTATTAAAGGGAAGAGAATAATTCAGTATTGAGCAGGAGAATCATGCCATGCATTATCAGCAGAAGGCTTGTCTGCCTCTGTGAGAATTCTGGAGGTGAAATGACTTTACATATTTTTTCCTGAGTTGGGTTGAGGATCTAGGACTTTAATTTCTGTGTTCAGACATTAAACATAGGCCAGCCCAGTAAAGGGGTATAAATTTGTCCAAACTAACTCTTTCTACCCGTGAAAGGGCTGATAGGTGAAGATTGTCTGTTGTAGCTGGGGGAATAATTTTTTTTATTCCTGAGAAAGAATTTTAATATCTCTGTGTAGTGTCCACAGAGTATTCTCCCAAAGTAGGAGGGAAAATTTGCAGCCTTAGGGATTAGGACAGAGCTTCAGTCTAATGTATTTGTCCTATTCAGGTTTGTAGCCATTTCTTGAACATGGTCTCTGTGTATTAGAATCCCAGTCTATGGCTTTTAAGCCCCATAGGTATTATGAATCTTAGAGGTGTCAGCTCCTCATTAACAATTTTGTTTTGATTGATCTCTACTATTTTAGTACCTTTGCATTTCTTTCTTTAGAGCTCATCTCTGAATTTTTCTAAAAACTTTTAATGTATTTTTTTAAAGATGTGGGTACAGTTCAGGATGAGGTAGAAAAGTGGTAATCATACAGGTAAAGTTTGGACCTCCCGTTGGTCCCCATTTCACTTGTCTTAAGATCAGGTACCCTTATTGATGTTATGTACCCACACACCACCCTCCCCCTGCAGTGTTCCACTACTGCCAAACCCTTTCTTATAGTAGTATGATAAATATTCAGGGTCTGCTTATGAGTGAGAACATGTGGTATCCAGTTCTTTTATAATTATTGTATAACGTCTTTCAGATCATTTTATTACTTTGTGTTTCTAAGTTCCTAGCTTGCTGTACTGACTTGGCATCATTGATTCAATTTCTTGGTGTGAAATGCATTTGTTACCTGTGACTCACTGCCTGTATTTGCAGCCAGAGAGTGTTCTGGATTCATCAGTTCAGTGTCTACCAAGGTGATTAGCATTTTCTTAACATAATATTTACCTTTAATATGTTATTATTCTAATTGTAAAATGCTGCTCAATTTTTCTTCAAATAATAATTCCCTCAAAAGTAATTTGTTCCATAAAGTTTAGGAGCTACAATATTTTAGAGATTTAGATGGCAATACCAGAATTAGAAACTTATTTTTGACATTAACACATGCCATTATTGCTATATTCAAAATCTCCATGACATCAATATCAGTTTTAAGTACAAAAAAAGGGTACTATTTATCTTCAAATCAACTTAGTCCCAAGTCCTAATCACATTTATTGTCACTTACTTTTTGTAAATACTGTTACGTGTGACACCTGTCTTTGCCAATAAAACCCATACTCCTGGAGAGAAGATAATGTATTTTCAATTTTCTTTGGCCTCACCCACGTTATTTGGGACACAGCCCAAAAATATATGGGTATTTAGTCCTTATGGAGGCACAGAAGGATGTAGAGATGAGGGAGGGAGAATGCCAGCATGAGCGAATGCCAGATTCATTGGCAAGCATCTTGGCAATGTCTTACCTGAGGAGGCAGCATGAAACGGTGAAAAGAGGTGGCTTTTGAATCGGAGTAACTTGGGTTTTCATCCCATCTCTGCTGTGCACTAACTGTGTAACCTTGGGCAAGTATTTTAAGTTTCTCAACCTTAGTTGTTGTTGTTTTCTCCACCTGATAAATGTAGTTAATAATACCTAACTCACAAGTATTTTGTGAGTATTAAATATGATAATGAATGTAAATTATCTTGAAACCTTTTGACAAAATTAGTCATTGCAAACAAACCAACAAACAAAACAAAACAAAACAGCAACCACTCAGGTTTGCGCTGTGAGACTCCTAGAAGAAAATTCAGGGGAAAGCTCTTTGACATTGGCCTTGGAAGTTATTTTTTGGATATGACACCAAAAGCTTAGGCAAAAAAAGCAAGAACAAACAAGTGAGATAGCATCAAACACAAAAGCTTCTACATGGCAAAAGATACAATCAACAAAATGAAAAGGAAAATATATTTGCAAACCATGCAACTGATAAGAGGTTAATATTTTTAAAAAGGAGTTCACAAACTCAATAGCAAAAAGAAAAAAACATAAAATAACAGATAGCCCAATTAAATTATAAGCAAAGGAACTGAATAGACATTTTTCAAAAAAAAGACGTACAAATGACCAATCAGTATATGAAAAAATTCTCAGCATGACTAATCTTCACGGAGATACAAATCAAAACCACAGTAAAATATCACCTAATATTTGTTAGGATAATGATTATCAAAAAGATAAGAAATAAGAAGAAATCTCCAGCATGAATAGAAAAGGAAATCATTGAATGTTGTTGGTGGGAATGTAATGTATAGATGTTATGGAAAACAGTATAGATTTTCCTCAAAAAAATTAAAAATATAACTTTTGTATGAGCCAGCCATCCTCTTCTTGGGTATATATCCAAAGGAAATGAAATCAATATCTTGCAGAGAAATCTGACTCCCAAGTTCATCACAGCCTTATTAACCTAAGAGTCTGTCAACGATTATGTCAAGAAATTATGGTGCAAAAATATTCAGCCTTAAAAAAGAAGATCCTGCCCCCTTCTCTGCCTTGGGGAGGTGAATCCCCTTTTTCTCTCTCTCCCTAATTTACTTTCTAAGTAAGCTATATTTTTTAATCTAAAAAAAAAAAAAAGAAGATCCTGCCATTTGTGACAAAAATGGACAAGCCTGGAGGACATTATGCCCAGGTAGGTAAGCCAGAATCAGAATATGTTTATTTGCTTGACTGTATTAATTATTTCACCTGTATCAACTTAAGTGCTGATTAAAAGTACAGATTATTTGACTACCATCTCATTCCACCCTTACATCAAAATCTTAGGGAATACGACCTGGGATATCTGCTCCCCCCAAGCAAAGTAAAACCCTGGGTGCAGGACTAAGAAAAATAATAAGAGAGAAACAGAGGCGGTGGGGTGGTGGTAAGGATTGAGAGGTGTGGAGGCAGATAGCAGATGTCAGCAGGATGTCCATGACCAGTGATCATCTCTGCAGGACCTGTGAGAAGACTGAATAGCTGAGTACCCTCTGTCTCTTGGCTCACTGGCTACACAGCCCTGCACAAGACCGAAGCCTCATCTCTAGCAATCTCAGGAACAATTTGGAAATTAGTATAATTGGTGTTCCAATGGACTACTTCACACATTTTTTTCCATTGTATTATTTTGAGTTTTTTAGAGGAATTTATTTGGTGGAAAAATTCTTTATGGATGAAAGACAGTGATAAACGGCAGAAACTTGCTGCAGAGAGAGAACTGAATTCTCTTCTGGACTGTGAGAAAAGAATGTTTTGTTTTTCTTGTTTGCAAATAGCAGGAAACTATCCAAACCATTCTGTCTGGAAGTGATGCTACGTTGTCTCTGGGCTACTTATAATATCCAGGGCAATGTATACCATTATGGAATATCATTCTTGCTGATCTCACCTACTCCACAACTACTCCTTTCTAACCATAGGCTACGATATCCCTAACCTCATAGCTTTTCCTGAGTTTCCTGTAGTTTGAAAACTGCAGGAAGTTATGACAATTCAATGCACATACCAGGGGGTTATAGTCAAGCTGAGCCCTAAGCTTATCTCTGAGACAAGGAAAAATGATCCTTGAACGCTAACTAGGGAAAAAACAAGTTTCCCATTTCAAATGTTAATAGCTGTTTCATAGATACTGAATAATTAAGCAGCAAAGGATCTTATAACTTATTCAAAAGAAGGTTGTATTTAATATTAGTAAAAGCTAGCTGGCATTCTTATCTGCACACAATGCAAGACAGGTATAAACACAAAGACTCAAAATGAACAGAGTCCTAGAGCAAGGAACTCAGAGGAAGGGCTAGCCTTCTTCCTGGGGGCTCTGTCCTGCCTGATTAATCAGCAGAGAGTTGTCCTTCACTGATGATCCCCAGGAACCCAATCACAGCTCAAATCAGTCCAGTGAAATGCAGAACAAGCTACATCCTTAGGAGGCTGATTTCTTCTGAGCCAGTGGGCAGTGACAATAAGGGTGGTTTTGCCATGCTGAGAGGCAAATAATCTGTTGCCCACCCCCTACCCTACTCTCCAAATGTGCTCAGATCACTAACGAAATGAGTCCAGAGACTTCCCTTGGGTCAACACTTTGCACATCAGAAAAACACAATACAGTTCAGCTTGAGTGACAAGTCTCCTCTCAGACACCACACAGGGCTGCTGGAATAGGAGTGGAAGCTTGCAGGTCAAGAGAGGCATGAATTCTTAATGACCCAGGAGCTCAACGACAGAACAACAGGGGCAGTTTCATATTCAATTATTTATCAAGTTCATTTATAAAAATAAACCCAATACTGAGACCAGTTGGTGCATATGAGAGAGTAGTATGTATATCAATAAATAATACAGACTATTCGACCCAGCTTTCCACAAATGTTTTCCTCTCCTGTATCTTAAGGATAAAACGTGACTTATCCAGCAGTACACAATAACTGGTACCATATATTTCTGTTTTATGAATAGTGCCCCAAGCCACTAATATACATGAAGCATAAACTCAATATCCAGATATGAGGAAACCTTCATATTCATTCTTCTAAATTCATTTTTAATAAAAGAATAACAATAATAGCAGCTATAATAATGGATGTCTACATACTATATTTCAAATAATATAAAGAGAAAAGTGTACCAACTCGATGTGCATATACTACATTCACACCCACTGATACAGTATGTTTTCAATGCTAATGATAAATTTGTAAAGTAAGACTTACGATTCCCATTTTACAGGTGATGTTATTGTGGTTCACAGAGATTAAGCATTTTGGCCCAAATCAAACAATAAATGACTAGCAAAACTGAGATTCGATCTAATACTTTCCATTATTTAATCAAAACTTGGTTTTTGGCATTATTGGAAGTTTGGGTCAAAAGAGGATTTTTCTATTTCGGAGGAAGAGTCAAATATCATACTACTCTAATATTTAATTTGTCAGTGGTAATAATAATATTGATTTAGATTCTGGTGATTTTTGAAGTTAATAAAATACTTTTCACACTTTACATTTTTTTTCATTCAAAAAATTATAGAGTACCTATGGTATGCAAAGTCCTGTGCCATATGCTAGATACGCAGGTGAAAAAATAAGTAATACTCCTTTAATGGAGATTATAGTCTAGCAAGGATGGAAAGCCAGTAAATCTGTATGGTAAGAGAAAGGGAGAGTAAAGGGAAACTTCCAGTGTTCAGAAAGTGAAGATGAGACTTCTCTAACTTAGCTTAGTAGTAGGAAAATCCGGGATCTTGAACTGAGGGTTTTTTTGTTTTGTTTTGTTTTTGTTTTTGCATAACACAGAGGCTTTAGGAAAAAAACAAGAGGAATATAAGGAGGAGAGAGAGAGGTTTTGAGCATAATATATAAATATATAGTTTGTGCTGCACAGGTATGAAATACGATCATGTTTTTATTCAATTGTAAGGGGCTGATTTTGACTTAAACAAAGCATGTTTATATGGATATTGGCAGAGATGAAACTGCAGAAGTAACCGGAGGGCAGATTATAATTATTTTTTAAATGTGATTAGTTGAAGGGACTTGATCATTATATTGAGAAGGAGTCTTTGATTGGAATATGAAAAGATCACGAAACATGGTTAGAACTTGGCTTTAGGAAGATCATCATGACATTATTGTGAAAATAAAATGCAGGTGACAATGAAGGATAATCATGGTTATAAAATATTTATTTGCAACAAAAAATCAAGATAGAAAACTATTATAGTAATCCCTACAAGAAAAAAAGACCTTATTTAGGACAGCACAGAAGAGAGAATAGGCAGGTAATAGTATTAGGACATTGAGACCATACTTTCAGAGGCTTGGACTAATGGTTGTAGGCCTCTAATCAGGGTGTCTGAATGAATGGCCACATTTTTTATCAATAAGAACACTAGAATAATGATTTTGTGAAATAGGCATGCCAAGTAGATGTATTGCCATCATTTTACATGTGAGAAAACTGAATTCCAGAAAGACAGAAGCCAGGGTAGTCTACTGTATTATATCCTCTTCATTCAAATTTAGTCAAACTAAGCCAAACCAAGAAGACACTTTTATTAGGTTATGTCTAAATAGATTTGTTTGAACTCACAACAGTGGATGCACACCTTATAATAAAGTCAGCATGATCATGTAATTAAATTACTTCCAAGAATTTATAAGATGCAAAGCATAGTTCAAAAAAACATTAATAAGTATTAGATTTGATAATCACTTTTATTTAATAGAGGTTAAAAAAACAATGACAAAATTCTAGACCTTATCTATTATAGAGAGGAATAAGAGGTTTTTTCTGCCCTGGTAGTACTTGATAGTACTGTTAAGTTTTAAGAGATTAGGGAACATGCATAATTTAATTATGAGCTAAGATAAACTGATCATCTAATTTTTTTAGTTGGATAACAAGATGGATTTAATCTTTGTAGAATACATTCTTTATTTTAAGATTCTTATAGTGGAAACAGGATATGTTTCACTAAGAATAAGACAGGTGGGTGTATTAGAGAGGCAGAGGTTGAGGTATTCAATGAGGTTGATATTGAGTAAGACTTACTAGGTCAGAATAGCCCTAAAGAGCTTAAGGTTGCGATATACAGAAGTCATCATGGTCAGAAGCCTAGTCAAGTTGTCAAGGAACCCACAATGAACTCAGAAATGTCTTTTTTGTTTCCTCAAGCTAGTTTTGGTAAGATGCCCTTCCCAAGTAATATCACCTTTGACAATGTCTCATCAAGTAAGTGTTCACTGAGTAAATAAGATAGACACTTTATAAATGTGAAAGGGAAAAAAATACTCTCAGATAAGGAAAATGTAAAATTTATCTTTTATATGTTGGTGCTCTGCTCTGTGTCTCATTTCTCTTACTTTTATTTTTTTAATGTTGTAAACCAAAGAATAATTTTATTTGCTTGTATAATTCTATGAAATTTGACACATAATCAGATTTTTTAACAACCACCAAACTCAAGATACAATTTCATCACCCAAAATAATTTCCCTATGCTGGTCCTTTAGCATAAAGCCTTTCTCTAATTTTTAACCATTAGCAGTCATTGATCTGTTCTTCATCTTCGTGGTATTGCTTTATCAAGAATGTCATATACATTGAATTTTATGGCATATAGCATCTTGAGACTGAGTTATTTTGGTCAACCCAGTTGACTCAAGAATGCCTTTGAAATTAATACATGTTGTTGCTTTTATCAATGTTGCAATTTTTTTTGATGTGTTATTCATTGACAAGAATTAAGCAGAAGGAAGAATATTTGCTCTCAAAGACAGGTTTTAAAAATACATAGTCTATGTTGAAAGAAAAATAAAATAATAAGAAGAATAAGGAAAGCTTATAGAACTTATGGAACCGCATCAAAAAAGCAAATATTTGAGAAGTACAAGTTCAAGAAGAAGAGACAAAGAGAAGAAAGCTTATGTAAAGAAATTATAGCAGAAAAGTTTCCAAACCTGGGGATAGATATAAATATAAAGGTAAAAAAGGTCAAAGGTCTCCAGTTAGATTTAAACCAGAATATAACAAGATATTTTATAATCAAATAATAGTCAAAAATCCTAGACAAAGAGAGAATTTTGAGAGAAAGAGAAAAGAATATGTCACATACAAGGAGGACCAATGAATAATTTTTTGGAGGGCAGGCATCTTATAGTATAGGATTTCCCCACTAAAGTGTTCTAGGAATGCATTTCCATCAGTACCAGGTAGAATTGCGAGAAGCTGCATTTGGTTTCAGTAATTTGGGGATTTTTTTTTTTTTTGAGATTCTTTCACTGCTTTTGCCCATTTCAGGATGGGAGATTAATGAGTACACTTGCCCAAACTCTACTGAGTGTTCGGCGTTCTTGACCAAAAATGGCATGACTGCCCCATCTTCCCTATTCACCCGATTTCCCCTGAGTAACTTTTTTTGTTGTTTCCGCAAATGAGAAAAGTCCTCAAAGAGAAATGCTTTGCCGATGTGGAAGAGGTGAAATAAAAAATGGCAGAAGCATTAAAAGGCATCAAAATTAATGAGTTCAAAAACTGAACAGTGGAAAAGTGTCTTAATAGGTATATTGCATCAAACCGAGAGTACTTTGAAAGTGACTGAAGTTTAAACATGCAAAAATAAATACACAATTTTCTATAAATAAATTTTGAGGGTTTTTTTTAATCCCCCTCATATCAGGGAATTTAAGTAATGCTAGCAGTGGACTTTTCAGCATAAACCTACAAGGCAGAAAAGTGTGGCATGATGTTTTCAAAGTGCTGAAGAATTAAAAGAAATCCTTTCAACAACAAAACATTTTACCCAGTAATTTATGCTGCTCTGCAAAGATGAAGGAAAGATAAAGAAAGACATTTCCAGACAAACACCAAGGGAATTCATCACCACCAGATCTGTCTTACGGTAAATGCTAAATATAATGATTTGAACTGAAAAAGTATACTAATTAGTAACACAAATACGTATGAAAATAGATAACTCAATGGTAAAAGTAAGTATACAGTTAAATTCAGAATACTATAATACTGTAATGTTGGTTGTAAATCACTTATATTTTTGGCATAAAAATTTAAAGACAAAACTATTAAAAATAATGATACCTATAATAATTTGTTAAGAAATACCAATTCCCACAAAGGAAAATGAAGTAAAAGTGCACAGCTTTTTTTTTTTTTTTTGAGTTGGGGTATCACTCTGTTGGCCAGGCTGGAGTGCAGCGGCAGGCTCACAGCCACTCCAGCATTGACCTGCTGGGGATCCTTCCCCCTCAGCCTTCCAACTACAGGCGTGCACTATCATGCCCGACTAATTTTTTATTTATTGTACAGATGAAGTCTCGCCAAGTTGCCTGGGCTGGTCTCAGACCCGGAATGAGATCTAAGTTATGTTGTTATCAGCATACAATAACCTATATTAAGATGTTTATGGTGATCACAAAGGAAAAAACCTATCATAGATATATAAAAGGTAAAATGTGGGAAAAAAAGCATACTACTAGAGAAAAACTACCTAATCACAAAAGAAGACAACAAGAGAGGAATAAATTTAAAAGGATGTATAAAACAACCAAGACACAATTAACAAAATGGCAGTAGTAAGTTCTTATCTTTCACTAATTACCTTAAATATAAATGAATCAAATTGCCCAAACAAAAGATGAGTGACAGAATAGATTTTTTAAAAACCAAATTATAAGGATTCACATATATTAGAGTAACAGGTTGATAAGAGATATTACATACAAATGGAAACCAAAAGAAAACAAGGGTAGCTATAGTTATATCAAATAAAATATCCTTTCAATAAAAAAACTGCTAAATGACTCATTATGTAATGATAAAAGGTCAATTCCTCAAGAGGATATAACAGCTGTGTGTAATGCTAAATGAAGGACATTTAGCACCCTTGGCCTTAGGAAGTAAATATCACCCCTCTCAGTCATCATGACAATCAAGATGCACCACATAATTTTGGTACTTTCTGAGGGCAGAAGTTTCCTCAGCTGAGAATTCTTGAAATAAATGGACTGATGAAATCATAAAGATAAGAGAGATTGTAAGCTAATACATTAACACAATCAACATAAAATTAGGGAAATAATCAAAGATACAGATTAAAAGATAAGAAAATTAATCCATGTGTTAGTTTGAGTCTGCTCAGAAGTTGATCCTCAGACAAAGATTCTGTTGCAAGTAATTTCCTTGGGAGGCTCAGTGGCAATGGGAAAAGGGGAAAAAAAGGCAAAGATAAAATAGTCAACAAAATATTGTCATGACACAGCTATCCCCATGGCTAGGTAACAGGAGCTCAATCCAAAAATGAATTTAAAGCACAAACCTCATATTTACCCCTTTCATGGGGTGAGGAAACTGGAAATATCCACATCTTCTAACGATTATTATTTGAATACTGCTCCCCAGAAAGATGAGTATGCTGCCTGGAGAATTCCTGAGGGCCGCAAACAGGACACTTATGCTGCTGCTCAGTGGGCCACTTTGCTCATGAGAGTTTGCATAAAATGGATTATTTTCATGACAAATATAAAATTATTAAAGTTGAACTTAGAAAATAAAATCTAAGCAGAAACAAATTGCTACAGAAGTAAAAAAGAAAATAGCCAAGTGATTTACCACCTCTATTACCAAAGTCTATGATCGAAAACAAAACGAAACAAACAAGAAAAATAGGCCCAAGATTCAAAAGAAGAATTTAGCGGAATCTTTAAGGAACGAGTAGCACCAACATGATTTAAGGATAGTACAGAGGAAAAGCAAAGACTCAAAAAAGCTTTTGACTAAAGCTAAAGAAAATTTTAGTGAATGAAAATAAATATTGTAGCCGAGCTTGGTGGCTCAGCCTGTAATCCCGCGCTTTGGGAGGCCGAGGTGAGTGAATTGACTGAGCCTGTGGGTTCGAGACCTGCCTGGGCAAGTTGACAAAACCTCATCTCTATAATAAATTTAAAAAATCGGCCAGGCGTGGTAGCGCATGCCTGTAATTCCAGCTACTTGGAAGCCTGAGGCGGAAGGATCACCGGAGCCCAGCAGGTCGAGGCTGCGGTGGCCGGGAGCGGCCACTGCACTCCAGTCTGGGCAACAGAGTGAGACTCTGACTCAAAAAAAAAAAAAGAAAAAAAAAAGAAAAATATTGTGTTCCTAGTAAATATACATTACACTGTAAGCATGCCAATCTTCCTAAGTAGTTAATAAGTTTAACATAACTTCAATTAACAAATAGCACAGCTATTATTAGGAAAACTAGATTCAAACAAGAGAAGAATAATGCAGAAACTTTAAAAAACATTAATAAAATGAAAACATTTCTGAATGTAGAGAATGAACTGTGACTCTCTCGTGCATATTGAAACATCTTATAAAGTCACAATAATTAAAATTTGTTGATACTAGCAGATGAATAGGCAAACATATACCGAAAGTAAAGAAAGATATTAGAACACCTTAATATGTATAGACAGTCATATACTTGGTTATGTTCATATACACATGCACATACATATATATATATAAACATACATATACATAGCACATAGAAGAAAGTAAGCATAAACATATACATAATTAAAAGTGTGTGCTGGCAATATTTTGCAACAGGTTTACAGAGGAGAAAAAATGGCTTTATTTTTAACATTTGCCAATTTCCATGCTGAAAAATACTTTCACCATGATGAAGTCCAAGCAGTAAACTTGATGCTATTCAGAGTAGATTAGAAAGAGATGTACAGATCTATAGATATAAATTACCCTGAGAACATAAATAATAGTAAAATAATTACATAGGGATTTTAAAAATATTTGCTACTTTTGTTTTTAGTGCAATTTGCTTAATTTTATACTGACAATTTAATTTTCAATAATGACTGAATTAAATAACTGACTTTGTAAGTTTTAGAAATTTGACAATTTTCTCTTGGAAAATGGTACAAGGAGGTTTCACATATAAAGACATATATAGAAATGTAGATTCGAGTAATTTTTAGAATGAAATGAGTTATTGCATGTAAAGTGCTGAAAGTGGCCTAGACCATAGATGGTGCCCTTCAGTCCTAGCTTTGACATTGTTTTTTTATAAAGATGGCATTTCAAATAATTAGGATTTACTATATGACTTGGAAACAGATAATTAATAATCTAAAAAAGATGAGTTAAATTTCTATTTCAAATTAGCACCAAAATAAAGGCCAAATAGTTCAAAATTTGTCATGTAAAGACAAAGAGCATAAAAGTCCTAGGGAAACATAATAGCTTTACAAAGTTGTCCTTGATCTATGGTGGCCCTTAGAAGTGTTGCCTCTCAAGAGCCATAGAATAAAACACTGATGACATTTAGTTACCTAAAAGTGTAAACTTTCTGAATAAACCATACAGTAAAAGAGCAAATGATAAACTTCAAAAATACCTGCAACTCATATTGTAGAAAAGGGATTCATACTTTAATACATAAATAGCATTTAAAATATAAATTCATGGCCAGGCTCGGTGGCTCAGCCTGTAATCCCAGCACTTTGGGAGGCTGAGGTGAGTGGATTGCCTGAGCCTATGGGTTTGAGACCTGCCCACACAACTTGGCGAGACCTCATCTCTTCAATAAATAAAAAACTAGCCAGGCGGTAGCGCGTGCCTGCAGTTCTGGCTACTTGGAAGGCTGAGGCAGAAGGATCACTGGAGCTCAGCAGGTTGAGGCTGCGGTGACCGGGAGCATGCCACTGCACTCCAGTCAGGGTGACAGAGATTCCAACTCAAAAAAAAAAAGTATATATATATAAATTCATTTATTAAAAATCAATAAGTAAAAGGCTATCAAACTAATAACAAAAATGAACCAAGAAAATGGTTCAAATTCACATTTAAAATGGAGACACTGATGATAAGTTATTCTATTAGAAAAGAACAAAATGTTTTATTATTCAAAGTCTTGGTAAGATTATCAAGCAATAGGTATTCTTATAAATGATTGGTAGAATACTAATTGGTACAGATGCAATGGAGTACAATCAGACATCTAATCAGATTTTAAAACATAATAAGGCATGTTTTTTTAATACAATTTTTAAAATTTATCCCACTGAATCACCACACACAAATGAAATATAATATACACAACCACTTTATTTGCATATTGATAATAGCAAAACACTGCAATTAATTTAAATGTTACATTTGGATAATGGAATTCTATGTACTTATTAAGGATGAAGCATTTCTTTATGTAATTAAATAGAAAGATCTACTAGATTTATTGCTCAATATAATAACCAAAGTTCCAGGTGGCTTATATAACTTGATACCAAATACATGTTTGTGTATGTATACCTATTTATATACAAAATGTATCTGATCATGTACATGTGGAACTTGTAATAGGGGTTCTATTCCAGAAGTGGAATTAGACAAGTTGGAAAAAGGATAGGAGACTTAATTTTCTTTTTACAATACACGACTTTTTATCTTTTGAATTTAATACTGTGCATACATGTTAACTATTACAAATATAAGTGAAATTAAATTTTCAAAAAAGATGGGAAATTCAGTCAGATCTCATAAAAATGAGAAGAAAGAAAGGAAATTAAAGAAAGAAGGTTGTTGGTTGGTTTCAGATATTTTATAAATTATTAGTATATTGCTTCACAAATGTGATTTAATATTTCGTGAGATAAAAATATGGCTAGAACATTCAAAATCTATTAGTACCATTATGTGGTGCAGTCTTCCCCTGATGAGGATCAAATACCATGATAAGGATGCCCTAATGTTCGGAAGGCATAATTTAGTTGGGGACAACTCAAATTTTCTTTTAGGGGTATCTTTATGAAAATCTTACATGAGTGTAGAAAGTTAAACAGAAAGGTACTGAGAGACAAAATATAGATGTGATGTTTCTACAAGTCCTTTTAATGTGTGGCATTATGCTTTATAGCATAGATTATATACTGTGATGCTTAAGGAAAAATATTTCAAGATGCTATCACTATTGAATAAAATAAGCCTACATATGATGAGTTGATTGACTGAACACATGGGCCTGTGGTGTATTTCTACTTGCAGAATCGCATCATGTGTAACAGATATATCATCACAGGAAAATCTCCCTCTGACTCTGCCCCCAAGATGTAAAAATTATATTTGTCTCCATTTAGTACCCAAGCAGTTAGATTTATAGTTTAACATAATTCCAGACTTCAAAATCCAGATATGATGAAAAATTCTCAAAAGTAGTTATTATTATTAATAGCATTAATAATACTATTTTAGTCATTTCAAATACTCATTTTTCTCTATTTTTGTAAATGAATTTTTAAAATACCTTTTGATTTTCTCAGACATCACTCTATCAGAATGAAACATTACTTTCCAGAGTTAATGAAAAACAACAGTTCCAATAAATAAATTGAAAAAGTCCAACAAATGGGAATGGACAAGCTGGTATATCAAAACTAAGAATTGTCCCAGTCTCATTTTTATCCTGGTGAATCTTAAATAGATTTATGGTAAGCTGCATTAGTTTTAATAAGAATTAATGTCATGGTGATAAGCAGAGCATCCAAATCAATAAATGCTGCCATATCAATATATGAACAGGAATGCAAGTAGCCATTTGGGTTCTTAACAGTGAACTTGGTATGGTTAAATATTTTCTATGCGGATTTAAAATACCTTGAGAAGCAGAGAAGTCATACTTGTACAGAATATAGTCTAATATTGCCTAGAGAATAGTACTGTGAAACTTCACAGACAAATGTAAACCTTAAATGATTTATAAACTTAACCATAGGGATTATTTCACAACACTGCCACAGTTGGGAGTCTTGCCCCTGGGTATTTGCGGAGCAGAATGGTGATTATCAATCAATCTAATGAGTTTTTACTGATTATTACTATGGGACTGAGAATTAAGTTCCATCCCCTCTGAGAGGTTTGCTAGCCACTTGAGGAGCTTATGACTTTATAGAAAAATAAAGAATAAATAAAGGAAAACATATAACATGGTGCATTATTTAGGCCTAATTTTAGATTCAAGGAATAAAAAGAGTTAAAATATAGTAGCTTAAACAAGGGATACTTTTTTTTTTTTAATGAAAGCAGTCTAAGGACTGTATGGCATTTCCATATAGTGAGAAAGAACCAAAAGCCTTCCAGCTTTCTGTTCAGCCATTTTTTACCTCCAACTTTGTGGTCAAGGATGATCCTGGTAGAAGTAGTAGGTGGTGGAAGAAAATTAAAGGGTGTAACTTTATCTTAAGGAAGCACTTTGAAGTCACATACACCAATTCTCATACTTCATTGAACCACACAATCACATGGACAGATACAGCTGTAAAGAGGTTAGGAAATGTTACCTTCATCGGGTTGACAATGTAACCAGGTAGAAATTGATTTTATTACTAAGAAACAAGAAGATAATTTAAACTAGAAAATAACTAGTAGCTTCTGCTAAAAATATAAGAAGATATGAAATGAATATTGAATAATGTTGACCAATATCCAACTACTAAATAAATTTAGAAAATGATCATAATAGTGTGAGAGAAAGAAACCAGGAAAGGAAAATTCTTAATTTTTTGCAAAAGAGGTTGCCATTCTGAATCAGTTAAAATTTTTGTTTGCTAATTTTTTATTCCCCGTTATGAAAATGGAAACATCTCAGTAGAGTTCTAAATAATATCTAGAATTTGGAATGATAAAGAAAAGAGGAGAAAATTACAGATGAGAATAGGTTGAGGAAATGATTGAAAGTGGCATTGAAAATATGCGCAGTAACTATGAGAACATTTTATAGAGCCTAGACAGAACCTGCATATCAGATACTATGCAGATGACCACAAGACTTTATTGAAAAATAGCTGTATTCGTCTTAATAGTCTGAGTTCACCAGATAAACAGAACTTATACATATGTGTGTGTATATGGGTATGTATATGTATATGTATACACACATATTTGTATTATAAGGAATTGGCATGCATGGTTACAGAGACAAGGAAGTCCCCAGATCTACATTTTATAAGCTGGACTAGTACTCCTGCAAATTTGGCACCTGAATGATTCCCATATTTAGGATAACTGTGACAAAAGCTAAAAATTCCTGTTGGTCAACATCATGCCTATTATGCCAAACCGATTTGTGTGATAGCTGCTTTATCCTTAATTTTTTCATCCCCATAATAATTTGTTTTATTACACTATCTACTTACTTCTTTGTAAAATACAGAGTAAAAGAGTCAATCCATTCTCTTATGTTACTTGTATCTGTGATCCTGTTGTTTGAGGATGTACACCAAAATTTATTTTGGCTGGAAGATTATCTCTTTTTGTAACGTCGTCCCATTTTTCACTTGACATTACATTGTCTTCTACTTCTTTGAAACTGCTAACACTTTCTTTGCTATCACTTTCTACTATATCCACCCATTTTCTTCTTGGTGGGATGATATCACTATCGCTGCTATTATTTTCTTCCACATCAGTGTTTGTTTTTTCCAACTTATCTGTATAAAAGTCTAAATCTAACTCATCTTCTCTGCTGCTTATAACTTTCACTTTTGTTTTTTCATTTTGCCGTTTTTCTGCAAGCTAAATTAATGGATAAAAATTTTCTACTTTAAATTATGAAATCATGAACTTTATCAAAAGAATATTACTTTTTCAAGTATAGTTATCTGACTTAGTACAAATAAATATATTCAATCTGTGCCACTTGGTACTTCAATACATCTGCCTTCAGTTTTGGAAGTCTCTGTCTTTTTTTATTTTTTTATTTTTTTTAAGTGAGAAAGCATGATTTACTGAGAGTACAGAAACACTCCCACAGTGGGAGGGGTCCCAAAGGGGGTTGCCTCGAAAGTCTCTTTCTTTTAAGGTGACAGTAACTTGCTTATCCATCTTTTCAAGTTATGCCATATGATACAAAGAGTATACCCACAGCTTTTTTTCTTATATAAATACTCTTTATCACTACCTTCTGTTACAATGAAGTGTCCCCTCAAGAGTGAGAGCACTTCACACATTCCTGTCCTACTGATATTTTTTACATATGTCAGCTGATATTTTTTACATATGTCTCAGCATATATTCCATCTCTTTACTTGTATTCTCATGCAATTTGAATAAAAAACTTCAAAGAAACATACATTTTTTAAAAAATTGTGCTGACATAAGTCTGTCATGTATAGTCACCAGCAACCTCTTTATGTCCCTTGAGAAAAGACATTTGAATGGTTTGCTAGATTTACAATATCACCTGAGATGCAAAGAGTAGCAATTAAAAAAAAACAAAACATATATATCATATTGAAAAGTGAAATGCTTAGATGAAATCCTCAAAACTCTGTGTGCATAAGTCAGGTAAATCAATACATAGGTAATCTATTGGTTAATTCCCCCAGTGTCAGCATCTCTTTCGAATGGATCAGTTTCCTCAAAGATAAATCATCTATTTTTCAGTATTTAGACACTTTTGATCCTATTTTCTGTATGACAAGTCATTCTGTACTCAGCTCCATAACTATCTTCAGAATGTAGCTAGTTGTCTTTTCTGGTATTGAAGAATATTTATAGATGTCCAACTGATTTTTAAAAATCATTAAATCAATTTTCCTGGTTTACCCCAATCATTACTCTGAACTTGAGTTCCTGAACTTACTATGATTGGCACAAATTGTTTTGTTTCTTATTGGTATGTTTTTTATTTGCTTCCAATCCTTTCTCTTCCTACTAATGCTTTAGTTTCATTTTCCTGTGTTTTTCTTTTTTTTTTTTTTTT
>CAUYQG010001092.1:0-20172 GCA_963574415.1 Tarsius wallacei
AGGTCCTGGTATCTGGTATCTGCTGACAGGTGTGTGGATAATCTGAAGCCCTCTTCCCACTGCTTTGGAATCTAGCCTTGCAGTGGGGTTGTAGGTTTGCTCCCTGAAATAAAATGAGGTTAACAGAGGGAAGAGAGTGGGGGAGACTGTGTGGGTGAGGGGTTATAGAAAGAGAAAAGGGTAAGGGGGAGAGCAGACGGGTGTACTAACAATTGGAGAGAAAGACAAATCTGAAACAGATAAAAACAGTAGACTACGGCTACAAACTGACCGATTCCGATACAAAAACAAACAAACAAGAAAAAAAACCACTAAAGCATACATTGATACTAACAAACAATCTAACCAATCTTCTTATTTTCCCGGGCTGGCAAGTTTATAGACAAAAGACAAGGAAAAAGAGAGAAAGAAGATCTAGTTCATAGAAAGAAGGAAAGGAGACAGAAGGAAAACAAACAAAAACTTGAGTCACCAGCAGGTGGTGCTGTCTCATGGCTCCAGATGGACTTTATCTCAGTTGCTTGTCCCACCGGGGCGGGGGGGGGGGAGCCTGAGAGAGGGCAAGCCAGGGATGGGTTCACAGGAGGAGATCCAAAGCTCATCTGAAAGTCAGAGCAGCAGTTGTGGTGGCAGTGGCAGTGACAGCGATCTATGTCTCAGCATATCCTGTGTGGAGGGTTGGATCACCTCAGGCATAGGCTGCAGTGGCAGCCGTATTTAGACTGAGGCAGTGACGGTTCCAGGACCACAGCGGTGATGACGGTGTCCGGCTGCAGCAGTGACGGCGATGAGTGTCTGGACCGTGGGCGGCTAGCCAAGCCGAGCCGCTTGCGGCGGGGGTGGGGCGGGCCGAGCCGCTTGCGGTGGTGGGTCGGGTGGAGCCGCCTACAGTGTCCTGCTGCAATGATCAGTGGCGGCGGTAGCAGTGGTGATCAGTAGTGGTGTGAGCCAAGCCACTTGCAACAGCGGTGCTGCCCCCCCGGATGCCGGTGGTGGCGCCGGGTTCCCAGTCGCTGGCGGCGGCAGCAGTTATCCCTGGGCCACTGGCGGCAGTGGCGCCACTGGGTCGCTGGTGGTGGCGTCGGCGGTGGCGCGCCCTGGGTTGCTGGCGGCGGCTGCGGCGGCGGGCCTCGGGTCGCTGGCGGTGGCTGCAGCGGTGCGCCCCGGGTCGCTGGCAGCAGTTGCTTGCCCTGGGCCGCCGGCGGCAGCGGCGGCGCGCCTTGGGTCAGCGGCGTCCGCGGCGGTGGCGCGCCCCAGATCGCCGGCGGCGGCTTCAGCGGCGGCGCGCCCAGGTTGCCAGCGGCGGCCCCAGGCTGCTGGCGGGGGCAGCGGCTGCTTTTACCTCCGGCCCGCTGTGGTGCCTCTGCGGTGTCAGTGGACAAGTTCCGTGTGGGGAGCAGGCCCCCTGGGAGAGAGCCCGAGTCTTTCTGTGTCCTCTTCTGTTGAGGTCTCACAGACCACGCTGTCCGGTCGCCATTTTGGCCACGAATCCCTATATCTCATTTTTAACCAGCTACGCTATGTGTTCAATAGCCACATGTGCCTAGTGGCTATCATACTGAAGGGCACAGATCTGGATAATAGCAGAAAATCTGGTTTTTCCTCTCCTTCATATGACTACAGGCCTGGTTCTAGCAATTAGGTATCTTATCAAGGATTCCCTTCATTTGCACACACCAGAAACCCTAGAAATGAGAAGGTCATCTCCCCCAAAGTTAAATATCATCCCTTCTTTTAAAGGTCATTCCAAATTTCAGAGACTAAATTTGCACCAGTATCACTGACTCATAAATAGGGCATCTGAAACTTCATTCTAAGCTTCATTCAAATCTATACACTATGTGTGTGCAGTCTTTCCTCTTAGAACTGTTTCTTAAATATCTAATTACTGGAGTTAGGTGGTATCTCAATGTGGTTTTGATTTGCATTTCTGTTATGATGAGTGAGACTGAGCACTTTTTCATGTGTCTGTTGGCTGCCTGTATATCTTCTTTTGAGAAGTGTCTATGTCTATTCATGTATTTTGCCCACTTTTGAATGGGACTGTTTGTTTTTTTCCTTTTGGCATATTTGAGTTCCTTGTAGACCCTAGATGTTAAGTCTTTGTCAGATATACAGTTGGCAAATATTTGTTTCTATTCTGTGGGCTGTCTCCATGCTCTATTGATGGTTTCTTTTGCTTTAAACAGCAACAACAGATGCTGGTGAGGATGTGGAGAAAAAGGAATGCTTCCACACTGCTAGTGGGAATGCAAACTAGTGCAACCTCTTTGGAAGATGGTGTGGAGATTTATAAAAGAACTCAAAACTGACCTTTCATATGTCCCAGCAATTCCCCTATTGGGAATATACTCAGAGGAACTAAAATCATTCTACAAAAAAGATACCTGCACACATATGTTTGTTACAGCTCTATTCACAATTGCAAAAACATAGAACCATCCATGTTGCCCATTGATGCTGGACTGGATAAAAATTGTGGTACTTATACACAATGGAATATTATGCAGCCATAAACAAGGACACACAGATGGACTTCACAGCAACTTGTATGGATTTGAAGTCGATCATATTCAGTGATCTATCACAGAAACAAAGAACAGAGTACCATATATTCTCACTCATAAGCAGACCTTGAACATTTATAATATTATAAGAAAGGGATTGGCAGTGGTGGGAAACTGTCAGGAAAGGGGGTGGTGGGATTGGCAGTTGAGGGAAACTGCTAGGGGAAGGAGGGGCATACCTCATCAACAAGGGTGCCTGCATAATTAACATTTGTATAACTAACCCTGAATTGTACCCCACATCTTTGTAATAAAAAAAAATTATCACCACAAAAAAAATAATTGCTCATAAAGATTTTGAAATGATTCTGTTGTGCACCTGGTAGAAAAAACAAATCAGTAGGAAACAAAAGAGAATTCTAAACTAAGTGAGGTTGTGCATTATATAAACCATAAGTCATGCCCACAGGCAGTTCGTATGTTCATTATAAAAGCCTAAATCATGGATTTTTTTTTTTTTGAGTTGGAGTCTCACTCTGTCACCCAGACTGGAGTGCAGTGGCCGCTCCCGGCCACTGCAGCCTCGACCTGCTGGGCTCCGGCGATCCTTCCGCCTCAGCCTTCCAAGTAGCCGAAATTATAGGCGTGCGCTACCACACCTGGCTAATTTTTTTATTTTTTATTGTAGAGATGAGATCTCACCAAGTTGCCCTGGTGGGTCTTGAACCCGCGGGCTCAGGCAATCCACTCACCTCAGCCTCCCAAGGCACTGGATTACAGGCTGAGCCACCGAGCCCGGCTGGATATTTTCTTATAGACAAAGTTAGGTTCTAATCCTGCCTCTGTCTTCCATTTCTGTGCCTAACCTCTTGGTAACAGGAACTCCTTTCACTTTCAAATAAAAAGAACAGTATTCATAGTATATGATATTAATAATTATACTTGCTACCATACATTGGATACTTGCTCTGGGTCAGATTCTTTGCTAAGAATCTCACATTCATTAATTTTTTATTAAATGAGGTAATAAATCTCATTAGATAAGATAATATATACCATGAAACATTTCTATTATATATTGGCTAATAACTATGGTTGCATTAATAAAAATATTAATAATAATACTTTACTATTATTTTCTAGAATTCTGCTTCAGTTTTCTTAATTGATATTACTATCTCAATTTTTCTCATAGAAAGATAACTAATGACAAAACAAGAGGTGTTATTCATTCATAAATTCCCTTTGGTATTCAAGTGCTTAATAAATAATACATTAATAAATGAATGAGCTTTAAAAGAGAGCATTTATGAATGTAACAGTCTTGTATGTAACAAAGCACAGCTATATCAATTATGCTCTCTCTATACATTTAAAGAGTTGTGTTTACTACACAGTCCCTAGAGCTGGTCAAAGTGAAACAAAGGTTATTCGTGCTGTATAGTCAGTGAAACAGCCTCAGTGATTATTGTAATGGAGGAAACAGATTCATTGACAACAGAACTTATTTGATTCCTTATCATCTTTTTCTCCTGTCCTTCCCACTGAGGGCTAGGCCCACAAGATTTGTTAATGTCTTCAAGAAAGACAAAATCATGAACTTCTCAGCATATTGGATGGAAATGGAGACAATCCCTCTTAGCAATCTATCACAGAAACAAAGAACCGAAAACCACATGTTCTCATTCATATGAGGGACCTTAGCATTAATCACAAAAGCACAAGGGAGAAATCAGTAGTTGGGACACTGCCAGGGGAGGGGAAGATGGGGAGCACATAACAACACAGAGTACCTGATGCTAAACAAGGGGAAGTGAGTGAGGACCAATCAGAGGCCCAAACTTCACCTGCACATACGTTACTTGTGACCTAAGTCTGACTTGTATCCCACATCTTTATAATAAAATAAAGTTTAAAACAAGAGACTTGTTAAAGGCTGGAACAGCATGGCATAAATAGTGGCAAATATGTGAATGTAGATTCACACAAAAGCTGCTCTGTTCTTTGCCAGCTTTCAGAGTTGGTTTACTGTCCAAATTTCTTTTTTTCAAAATTATGCAAAACATTAAAGTTTTGTGTATGTCATATACATGTAGGTTAAAAACAAACTGTACGAAACCAGTTCAGAACAAATGCTAGTGCCCTTTTGTATACAAACTTCTATATAAATTCTAATTTAAAAGTACTTCTGTATAAATTCTAATTAAAAAGTACTCAACAAAATGTATTGACAATAATAAATAGCACCTTGCACTAAATGTTATTTTGAATGATAAACTTTGCCTTCAACTTTCCCTTCCCTTTCAAATTTTACTTCAATGAAAGTATTTTTTTAACATAGCTGCATTTCCTATTTACATTAACATCAATATAATTGCTAATTTGGATTCGAAAGCCTATGTTAGAGTTGCATAGCATTATTATACATCTGGGATATTCATTTAAAGGACTTTCTAATTAAAAGTACAAAACAACTAAGGGGTAACATTTTTATTGTAATGGCTCAGGAATTCCTGGTCTAAAATTTTCAGGATACCTCCAAAGCCAGTGTTAGAGTTTCTGATGACAGGCGTATGCCAAATAAAGGTGATTATAATTCTTTGCACATGATCATATGGGAGAGGTTTCAGATGGAGTTTTTGCTTAAAGAAACAAATAAGCTCCAAGATTTTCCCTCAAAGGGAAATGGTTGTAAAATTATGCCTCCATTCTGCTTTTTCCTTTTTAATTTCTTTCTTTCTTTCCTTCTTTCTCTCTCTCTCTCTCCTGTCTCCTTTCCTCCCATCCTTCCTTCCTTCCTTCCTTCCTTCCTTCCATACTCCCTTCCTCCCTCCCTCCTTTCCTCCCTCCCTTCTTCCCTCTGTCCTTCCTTTCCTACCTTCCTTCTTCCTTCCTTCCTTCCTTCCTTCCTTCCTTCCTTCCTTTCTCTCTTTCTTCCTTTTTTTCCATATATTAGCAGAAAACTAAAACTTGAAAGATTGATGTCATGTGAACAGAAGAAATGAAATCCTTACTTTGGAGCCCTAAAAGATGGAAGATTTTTGCCTGAGGGGAAAGTGAGTTTCTATCTGTATATGTCTGAAGGTGTTGTAACTACTTCCTCAGGGTAAAAGGTTCACACAGTCCTGTTAAAGAGCTTCTGGGAAGCCTTTCCTTTGTCTGGTCACTAAGCTATTGGCAAGATCACATACAGATGAGGGTACAACACCTCATAGACACACTGCTCTGCCCTTCTCGGCTGCATGAGGATCCAGCAGGTGTGATTTGTGCTACAAAAACATTTAATAAAAATAGCTCATGACCTACCTTTCAGGAAACTGATAGGAAACTAACTTAGTGTGAACATGCACTGAAAGACAAAAACATAGAAAATGGAAGAAATCACCAAACTCATGAGCATTATCAAGTCATCCTAGTTTCAGTTTCTGTACAGTTCAAAGTCAAGTTAAAAGATTCTGGTCAAGGAGGACAATAGATTTCTAATTCTATCTTTATTTCATCATTTATTTTAACTATTTGCTAAAGGACATTTGCAAAACATTTTTTAAATTAAAAAAAACAACAACCAGAAAACAACCCCGCAAAACAAAAAAAATCTCTGCTTTACTAAGCACTGTGTATTCTCAAAGAGTTACCTATAAAGTGCAAGTACCTAGTGGAATATATGAAGGTTAAGTCATCAAGAGCAAGACAATTATTTTCTCATTTCAAAAGATCTATAAAAGGGCATAGTGCAATCCTTGCTGTGTTAATCCTCTAGCATAAATATTTGAAAGTAATAGCTTAAACGGTGCATCTGGCCCAAAGTTGTAAGAGTATATAATAGCTAACGTCTCTTCCTTTTAGTCTATCATTTCTGAGAATGTTAGATAGACCAAATTGTGAATTATATTTAAAGAAAACCACATATTTAAAGTTTGTGACACCTAGCTTATCTCTCTAAATAAACATAAATTACCAATAACTACTCTCATTGGTTTAACTCATATTCACCATGAAATGAGTTTGACATATGTAGATATTAACTTAGAGCCTGTACATCAGTAAGCACTACAAATATCTATTGTAAATACTTTCTATTGAACTTAAAGGCAAGAGATGTGTGTGTAATTTTTGATGAACCATTTCAACTTTCTGGACCTCACTTTCCTTATTTGTAAAACAATTGATTTGAAAACAAAAGATAGAACTTGATGTCTAAGGAAGAATTTTTTTTGACATAAAGAGAAAAATGATCAAGTATGTATCTATATTATTCTACTCTTTCTAATATAAACAGCCATTGCAATACATTGATTTGTTCATTTTCTTGATATTTAAAGAGATGAATTAGTAAGTAAATTTTTCCCCTCCATTTTTGCTCTGATGAAATAATTTGTTTGGTAAGGAGGTATTAAGTTTTTGTAAACCTGCTTTAGAAATAAGAATAAATCAAAATTACAAACCAATTTTATACCAATAAATAAATGCATGCCTTTGGCTCTTCTTTTACCTTTTGAAATGTATGTAATATTATAACTGACGGATCTAGTTACCTTGAAATTCAGAGTCCCCATCAGGTTCTAGGCAATTATCTGTTTGGATGAAGTAAAGAAATAAATCATCTCCATTTTATATGAGGTGTTGACATTTATTGATTTAATGTTCTCTTAAAAATCTTTCAGGAAATGACTTTTAAATTGCAATAATAAGTGGACAGAAATTAATGGACCTATCCAAACTAGAGGACTGTATTAGCATGTAATTCATTGTCAAAATTTTGTGATTAAGCTTTTGTTAAGAAAGCTGGTGAATTGAATTTTCACTTTTTTTCTTCTTTTAATAAAGAATATTTTGACTAAGAGGCTCTATGTAGTTATCCTTTTGTAATCTGCAGTGCTTCTTGTTTGAAGATACTGCTCTATTGAGAAATATAGTTTTTTTTCAGATATTGACCATGTGGTATGTTTTCTGACTTCACTGGACTAAAAGTTCTTCAAAAGAAAATCTTTAAAGAAAGGTTTTTACTAAATAATTTAGGAAGAAGAAGTAGATAAACTGTTGTGACTATAAGAAATGATTAACATTCAGGCACTTTTGCATTAATTTTTAACAAAAAATGTGTTGTATTCTAACATATAATATAAATCTTACTATATATAAAAACATGAAACATGAATCATTCAGATCACTCTTCTTATCAATTTGCAAGATAGCTGTAAGTACACATGAATGGTGTCTCTCTACAAATACATGATTAGAACTTTTTTAACCTCATAATTATTTTTTGTGTACTTTACCTTGCAGTTCTATCAGTTTTCCCAAGCATTTATTATTTATCTTCTTTGTTATTTTTGTATGTCTTTACCTTTAAAACAACAGAAGTGTGGTTCTTCTTAATCAATATGCATAAAATTCTAATGAGAAATTGGTGCATTATGTTCTGGCATATTTGCACATAAATGTACAAACTACACATGAAACCTGCAGTTTTATCGAGAAATATATCACTTTCTCCACAAAATCAGTTTCATATTTAAGGAGTCAAATAAAACAGAATTTTTCTAAAATCAGCAGCAACAAAAATGCTGTTGTTAACTAAGATTGGGTTATAGGGACAATGAATGGATTGTAGCAATTTCCCTCAATAAAAGACATGTATTGACAATTACCTTAGTAGAAAATATGTAAGTAGAAAATTCCAAATGTCAAATTTTACTTTCAATTATTTGTGTGTGTGTGTGTGTGTGTGTGTGCGTGTGAAGAAGATATTAAATTATCTGAATTTTTGCTATACTTGAAATCATAGTGAAGGATTTCATCTTTTTAAGAACCTGTGTTTAACCCTACTGTTTTTGATATGAGACTATTTTTCTTCTGTTACAAGCGTCTATGACATATTGTTAAATATGAAAAATCTGAAGTCAAAGAATACAGCATCATTGATCATTGGATGGACTATGAGTGGTAATTTTGCATACTTCTGTCCTCTGGGTATTGGAAGTGTTCTTACGAGTTCCCATAGCTTAGCTTTCCTAAAAGCTAAGACATGGAAGACAAATGTGAATACAGAACATGAGTTAAAACAACTTTCAGGGTTTTAACTGTGCCTCAGGAAATAAATCTTTGGCTGGAAAATTTATTTCAGATTGATTAGGCAAATAATATCTGCAAAAGCTGATTTCACTTCGAAATCATTGGCTTTCATACAATTTTCTTAGTTTGACTTTTGAAAAACCTTTCTTCCCTGCCAATTTTGTACTCCAAATAGTTTTTTGGCATTATTTATCTGCTGCATGATTGTATTTTGTTGTACAATCTTGGTGTACCTGAAATGAAAGTGGCTGAAAAAACGTATTTTCTATTAAAGGTATACACTAGTTCTTACACCAAGGGAGGAAAAAACCTTAATGGAAGTGTGGAAATCATTCCAAAGAATGTACAAACCTGACTTAACTTGGCAGGTTTGGACTTACTGAACTAAACACACTATTCAGCTGAAGAGTGAAGTTCAGGAAATACAATAATTGTTGGAATTATACTGGTGCCTCTTGGGAATTGGCCTTTAAAATTGTTTTGGTACAAAACTCCCACAGAACATCTATGTAAAAAACTTTTCTTACCATTCTGGGTTGTAGGTCATGACACCTAGTCATTTTCTACTGAATGTCCATCAGTTATGATTCTTTCTCTTCCTGTAAGAATTTAAAATTTCACTTATCCAGTGGCATACTCATCCAAAACCCCAACAGCTCTCACCATGATTATTCTCATTCCAAATAAATCCCTAAAGAGAGGAGCTCACCTAACTAGCTGCATGATGAAGTGGAAAACACATAGGAAGCCCAATTATTGTACTCAGAAAAACACTCATTCATTCTCATTTTCCCCAGGTTTCTTGAGGTAAAATTAATAAATAAAAATTGCACATATATAGTAGAATGTGATAATTTTATATATGTATAAAATATGAAATGATTAAATCAAAGTAATTATCACTACCTTACATGTGTATCTTTTTGGTGGTGAGAACATTTAAGATCTATTCCTTCACCAATTTTCAAGTATACAATACATTTTTATTAACAATAGTCACTATGCTGCATAATAGATCCTCATAACTTATTTGGACTAACTGAAACTCTGTGCCTTTTGACCAGCATATCACCATCCTCCCTCCAGCCCCAACTTCTGACAACCACTATTCGATTCCTTGCTTTTATGAGTTCATATTTTTGGAATTTTACATATAAGTGAGATCATGTAGTATTTTTCTGTTTCTGGCTTATTTCATTTGGCATAATGTCTTCCTGATTTACTCATGTTGTCATAAATGACAGCAATTCTTTCTTTTAAAAGGAAGAATAGTATTTCATTGTATATATATCCTTCATTTCTTCATTCATTCACCAGTGGACTTTAAGGCTGAATTCACATCCTAGCTATTGTGAATAATGCTTTAATGAACATGAGATACTGATTGTATTTTCTTTGGGTATGCACTCACAATTCAGATTGCCAAATCATAATGTTATTTTATTTTGATTTTTTTGAGGAAAGTCCATACTAATAAATATAATTCTACACACAATGACTCCACTAATTTACATTCCTACCAACAATGTACAAGTGTGCCCTTTCCTCCACATCCTTGACAGCACTTGTCTTTTTGATAATAGTCATTCTAACATGTAAGAGGATATCTCATTCCAGTTTCTTTCTCATTTTTTTAGTGTATGCTCTAATAATCACAAAAAAACTAGTATTTTTTATTTGATTTAGTAGAAGGCTATATTGCCTTCAGATTATAAGCCCCTAAATACCTTAGCCGACACATTTCATAAATCACTAACAATAAGAATGCTAGTGCTTCTATGCAAGAGATATTTAGAGTTTTTTTAAATATTTAAATAAAATTGGCATTTGAAAAAAAGAAAAAAACAAACAACCCCATTATAAAATGGGCAAAGGATATGAGCAGACAATTTTCAAAGGAAGACATCCGAGCAGCCAACAGACACATGAAGAAGTGTTCAACCTCACTAATCATCAGGGAGATGCAAATCAAAACCACACTGAGATACCACCTAACTCCAGTCAGAATGGCAATTATCAATAACTCAAAAAATTACAGTTGCTGGAGAGGGTGTGGTGTATATACTGTTTTAATAAAGAAAAGCTCAGATTAAAAAAAAAGAAATTACAAGAAAAGGTAGAAAATACTTTGAGGCAAAAACATGAAAAACCACATGCCAAACCTTATGAAATGCAGCGAAAACAGTGCTCAGGTGGAAATTTATAACAGTCAGTCAGTCCTCATGAGCAAAAAAGAAAGATGTCAAATTAATAACCTAACTTTACACTTAAGGAACTAGAAAAAGAAGAGCAAATTAACCTCGGGCTAGCAAAAGGATGGAAATAGTAAAGGTTAGCAGATATCATTATAAATGATATGGGAGATAGAAAAACAATAAAGAAAAATCAACACAACCAAAAATTGCCTCTTTAGAAAGATTAAAATATTAGCAAACTTTAGTTAGGTTGACTAAGAAAATAGGGAGAAGACTCAAATTATTAAAATCAGAAATGAAAGTAAAGCATTACCACCAACCTTAAAAAAGTAAAAAAGAATCATAAGAAAATACTATAAACAATCGTATGCCAACACATTTTCTACTTGTACTCAATGGTACAAGAATGAAAATTGTCCCCTAAGATGAATAACAAGAAAAGGATCCCTGCCCGCTTTTATCACTTCTGTTTAACCTTTTACTGGATTTCTAGCTAGAGTAACTAGGCAAGAAAAGAGAAATAAAAGGCAACAAAGTTGGAAAGGAAGAAGTAAAACTATCTCCATAAGCAGATGACATAATCTTATATTTAGAAAGTCCGAAACAATTTGCACACACACACAAAACTGTTATAACTATTTGTAGAAAATGTGTTAGCATACAATTAAATGGGAAAATTCTTAGAAACACACAAACTATAAATACTGGCCCAAGAAGAAACAGAAAATCCGAATGGACCTATAACGGGTAAACACATTGACTCAGTAATAAAAAAAATCTCCCAACAAAGAAAAGCTCAGGATAAAAGTGGCTTCACTGGCAAATTCTACCAAACTCTTCTATTTAAAGAAGAGTTAACACCAAGTTTTCTCAAATTCTCCCAAAAGTTTGAAGAGGGATCACATTCTGATTCATTCTATAAGGCTGGCATTGCCCTGATACCAAAGACAAAGCCATTGCAAAAAAAGAAAACTATAAATACCTCTTATAAGTATAGATGCAAAAATACTCAAAAAATAGTAGCAAACTAAATCCACCAGCATATTAAGGATTATACATCATGACCAAATAAGTATAAGAAAATTAAGGAATGTAACACATCATGTTAATAGAATGGCAGAAAAAACTCTATGATTATCTGAATTAATGGGGAGAAAAGCACTTAAAAAAACTTTACATGCTTTCATGATAAAAAATATCCAACAAACTAGGAATAGAAGTGATCTTCCTCAACATGACTAAAGGCATCTGGGGATAACTCACAGCTAACACCATACTCAATGGTACAAGACTGAAAATTTTCCCCTAAGATGAATCACAAGAAAAGGATGCCTGCCCACTTTCATCACTCCTGTTTAACCTGAATTGGAATTTCTAGCTAGAGCAACCAGGCAATAAAAGAGAAATAAAAGGCAATCAAATTGGAAAGGAAGAAGTAAAACTATCTCCATATGCAGATGACATAACCTTCTATTTAGAAAGTCCTAAAGAATCACACACACACACACACACACACACACATATACAACTGTTAGAACTAATAAACTTGTTCAGCTAAGTTCGAGCATATAAGATCAAAACATAAAGATCTGTTTTATTTCTACACATTAGCAATGGCAATCTAAAAAGGCAGTAAGAAACAATTCCACTTACAATAGCATTTGAAAGAATAAAATACTTGGGAATAAATTTAACCAAGGAAGTCTAGCCTTGTACACTGAAACTACAAAATACTCCTTCGAAAAAAATTAAAGGAGACATACGTAAATGAAGACATCTCATGTTCATGAATTAGAAACCTTACTGTTACTATCACAATAGTCTCTAAATTGATCTACTGATTTTGTGTCTTTTCTACCAAAATCCAAATGGCCTTTTTGCAGGAATATTAAGAAACGGATCCTAAAATTCATATAGAATATCAAAGGACTCAGAGTAACCTAAAGAATCTTGAGAAAGAAAAAGAGAAAAATAAAGTTGGAGGTCACATTTACAAATTTCACAACTTATTACAAAGCTGCAGTAATCAAAACAGCGTGGTATAACATAAGGATAAACATCTAGATTAATAGAATAGAATTAAGAGTCCCAAAATCAACTCTCACATTTATGGCCAACTGGTTTTCAAAAAAATTCCAAAAGCTTTCAATGAAGAAAGAACAGTATTTTTGAAAAATGGTGCTGAGACAACTGGATATTCACGTGCAAAAGAATGAAGTTGGACCCCTGTCTTTCATAAATACAAACAATTAACTCAAAGTGAATTAGTCACCTGCACAGAAGAGCTAAAACTATAACATTTTTATAAGAAAAGATAGAAATGTCTTTACGACCGTGCATTTGGCAGGAGATTCTTAGAAACGACATGCCCCACACCAAAGGGAAGGTTTGAAAGGCATTTAACTTGGAGCAGCAGTCACCATTGTTTTGTTAAGCACTGACCAAGTCATGTGCTCTTTGAGCTATGGCTGCCATATTTGTGCTCTTTGAGCTATGGCTGCCATATTTTCTTAGCTTTGGCCCCTTCCTCTACCTTGGGGAGGTGAATTTCCCCTCTCTCTCTCTCTAATTTACTTTCCAAATAAATTATATTTTCCACTCTAAAAAGAAAAAAGAAAACTAGGTAAACTGAAGTGCATAAAAATTAAAAACTTCTGTGTATAAAAGTACACTGTCAAGAAAGTAAAAAGATCATCTATAAGATGGGAGAATATATTCATAAATGATGTATCTGATAAGGGTTTGGTATCTAGACTAAAGAACTCTCACAACTCAAAAACAAAAGTAGTAACAAACTACTTCAATAATGAGAAAAGGACTTGAGTAAACATTTTCCAAAATGAGACATTAAAATGGCCAAAAAGTTGTTGAAAAGATGCACACAATCACTTGTCAATAGTGAAACACAAACCAAAACAAGAATGAGATAGCACTTCACATCCACTTGGATGGCTATAACTTAAAAAAAATAAAAATAACAAATATTAGTACAGTATGAAGAAACTGGAATCTTTGTATACTGCTGATGGGAATGTAAAGTGATATGATGCAGTTTCTGTGGAAAACTGCCGGCAGCCTCTCAAAATCACACACAGAATCACCATACAGGCCAGCAATTCTGTTACAAAACATATATCCAAATAATAGAAAAAAGGTATTTAAATAAATGCCTGTATAGGCATATTTATACCAGCGCTATGCATGATCGAAGCAATCAAAATGCCCAACAGCAGATAAATAGATAAGCAAAATATGGTTTAACCACATAATGGAATATTGTTCAGCCATATAAAAGAATGATGTGATGGTCATGCTGCAGTGTAGATGAACCATGAAAACATGGTAAGTAAAATAACAAACGTCACACATCGTGATGACATTCATACGTTATACAGGCAAGCCTTGCTTTATTGCACTTCCCTTTATTGTGCTTCACAGATAGTGTGTGTGTGTTTTTTTTTAGGTTTGTGGCAACCCACATCAAGCAAGTCTATCAGCTCTGTTTTTCCAACAGCATGTGCTTACTTCCTGTGTTATATTTTGGTAATTCTCACAATATGTTGATTTTTTTCATTATTACTCTATCTGCTATGGTAATCTGTGGTCAGTGATTTTTAATGTTATTATTATAATTGTTTGGGGGCACCATGAATCACATCCATAAAAGACAGCAAACTCAGTAAATGTTGCGTGTGTTTGGACTGCTCCACTGACTGGTCACTCCCTCACCTTCCTCTTCCTTGGGCCTCCCTAGTCTCTGAGACACAACAACACTAAAATGAGGCCAACTAATAACCCTACAGTGGCCTGTAACTGTTCAGGTAAAAAGAAGAATGACACATCTCTCACTTTAAATCAAAAGTTAGAAATGATTAAGCTTCATGAGAAAGGCATGTGGAAAACTTTTCTAATAAAAAGTTCTGACTTGCTGAAGACTCAGATGATTGTTAACATTTTTAGCAATAAAGTATTTTAAATTAAGGTATGTGAATTTTTTATATATAATGTTGTTACACACTTAATATGCTACACTATAGTATAAATATAACTTTTATATGCACTAGGAAACCTAAATATTTGTGTGACTTACTTTATTGCAGTATTCGTTTATTGTGGTCTAGATCCAAACCCACAGTATCTCTAAAGTATTCTTATACCTAGAATAAATTCATAGAGACAGAAAGCAGGCTTCCAAAGGCTGGTGGGACGTGGAAATGTTGAGTGGTTGGTTATTGGGTACAGAGTTTCCTTTTGGAGTGAGGAAAATGCTTTTAAACTAGATGGAGTAGACACTAGACAGCACAATATTGTGAATATCATACTAAATGCCATTGAATTGTACATTTCAGGATGACTACTCTCATGTTAATTTTACCTAAAAAGTCTTGGAGTGATTTGTTATTCAGCCATAGTAGCTGAAACATTTCTAAAACTTTTTTGTCTCTCTTCAGGTATGATTTAATGTAGGAACCAAAGTTATTTTTATTTGTTTGTTTCCATATGGCTAACAAATTTTATTGGGCATATTCTTCTGTAAGTATTAATTAAGGGGTTGATAGTGTTTTTCAAATCTTCCATATAATTACTAATTTTCTTGGTCCATTTATTCTATCTGTTTATATCTCCCTTTAGTTCTGTAAATTTTTACATCATGCAATTAAGAAATTTTGTTGTTGGGTGCATATCCCTTTAGTATTGTTCTGTTTTCTTGACTCAATAACCTTTTGTCATTACGATATAGTCTCTATTTCTGGTAATATCTTTCATTGCCTTTTACTTGGTCTGATATTACTTTAGCTAAATAGGTTTCTCTGTGCTTAGTGTTTTAAACTGTCTGTGTCTGCATATTTAAAGAATTTTTTAAATATTAAATATCTACACTCTTTATTCAGCCTGACAATATTTGCTTTATTTGAAGTGTTTAGCCCATTTATATTTATTGTAATTGTCACAAGTTTGTACTTCAGCCTACAATATTGGTGTTTAATTTCTATCAATCTGTCTTTTTTTTTTCTACTATGTTTCTCCTGCCTTTGTTTTGGGAGGATAATTTTTTAAACATCCCATTCTAGTATACGTACTACTTTTTAATTTAAGTATCTTGTGCTGTTTCTTAGTGAGACTTTAAAGATGACAAATGCATCTTTGACTTATCAACATTTATGTTCAAAAGGTATTTAAAACAATTTAATATGTTTGAGAATGTATTTTCAACGAATAGTCCTAAATTCATTATATTCTCATTGTCATATATATTAACTCTCTATATGCTATTTTTTTTAAAAAGCATGCTACTTTGTTATTATTTTTGCTTTAAAAGGTTTGTTAACAGTCTGGTGGAACTAGAGGTTAGGAGTAAGTGACCTGAGACAAAATGTTTATAGTCAGATGCCAGACCACCAGCAACACTCTGTGGCTAGGTAACATCCTATAAAGAACACAGGACCGGTGGAATGAGTGGGTCTTTTTGGCATTCTCCTCAATTATGTGTGATGAAATCCAGAGTCGCCCTGATAAATTAGTAATTCCCTAGGGTTATGGATTTATCATGGGAAGAGAGAGAGAGAGAGAGAGAGAGAGAGAGAGAGAGAGAGAGAGAGAGATCTATAATGGAAAGGGAAACACATTTAATTCATTTCACTTTCTTTTCTTCTTTTATTCATTTCTATCATATGGCACTTATTAATTGAACCAGGAACCGTGTTGGATATCACAGGGTATATTGCTGTGAATAAGACATGCAGATTTTAACCTTGTATATTATAAAAATGTTAGGACCTAATCTTATATAGCAAACTGGCGAAGCAAGACAGTTTAGATAAAATGATGATTTCTAAAGAGCATTTGAAGTTTGTAATACTTAATATAATTCTCACAAGAACTTGGTGTGGTTAATATAATACTTTAAGTGCCACCTTGTAAATGAAGACAGTTACAGAGTTGATTTTAGTTGCTTTCACAAATGACCCAGATTCACATTCCAGTTAGCACATAGTGATTTTCAAACATTTTCAAACAGAGGTAAATATTTTCTGCCCACTCCTCTCTCTGCTGAAATTAAAATCAAACATCTCACTCTGTAACAAGCTCATGGAATTGAGGTATAACAAGAACAGCTTGTAAGCTCTCTTTTCTTCCAAGAATAACTGATTTAATGCAGGTTCCTCAGCGTTTTTTGACATGTTTACACATATGTGGTGATAGCAGAGCACTGGAGAAACCCACAGTTACTAAGGCAGTAGGCATTGAGACAGAAGGGATACTCAGGATGGTAAGGAAGATAATAAATATAGGTATTTCTGTTACAAATAATGAGTAGGACTTCAAGGAGATCCTAGATGAAAAATTTTAAAAAATTTCTTGTTAAGTGTTTTAATTAAGAATCTGCTTTGCTTCTGCTCAAAAAGATGTACTTTGCTTTTCTGTGCTCCAGGAAGTATAGGTTTGGTGCTGTTTTGAATGTGATATGATGCTGCAACTGGCCACGAGAGGCAAGGGGTCTCAGTTTTTATTTTTTAAAGTATTTTATACTCAGGAAGGTCTCAATCAATAACATATATTTGAGAATGTAAGTGAGTATATTTACATAAAGTTCAATATTGATGCTGAAATAAAAGTGAAATTCATTAGGATTAAGAGCTAGAAATATCAGATGAAGAGCTGGGCATTCAATTATTACCTTTCTTTCATTTTCTTAACAACATAAACTTACAGACATTGAGCAGCATTTGAATAACAAATTTCCTTACATGATTTGGAGTCTGGTGATGGTGGAGAAATATTAGACACAGCAAGGTCACTTTTGGATTTTTTAGGTTTCTTTGCATTTAGTTGCCAAGGTTTATCATAGCTTCTGAAATCCCTTCTTGTTCCTTTAGATTCTGTTAAAACAAAATAAATATAAAAACCCAATGTGATTTCAAAATTGATCGAAAATCAAATTCATGAATTCATTAAATATACTTAGAAAAATCTATAGGTCATTTCATTCGTTTTTTTGTTTTGTTTTGTTTTGAGTTGGAGTCTCACTCTGTCGCCCAGGCTGGAGTGCAGTGGCACGCTCACGGTCACTGTAGTCTCTGCCTGCTGGGCTCTGGCAATCCTTCTGCCTCAGCTTTCTAAGTAGCCGGAACTACAGACCCACAACCCACACCCCCATGCCTGGCTGGTTTTTGTGATTTATTGTAGAGAGAGGTCTCACCAACGTGCCCAGGCTGGTCTTGAACCTGGCAATCCACTCACCTCAGTTTCCCAAAGTGCTGGGATTACAGGCTAAGCCACCATGCCTGGCCCAAATTAGAATTTTTAGTCTGATATGAATCAGCTTGTTAATGATTATGATTAATATTATGCCCTAAAAACTATAAAATTATTTGAAAAGCTTTTTAAGACATGGATTTCCCTCAAAGTAATATTTTTATAAATGAGCATCACAAAATAAAGCACTGTACTCTGTTGCAAACAAAAACAAATATTTCAGTAAAATTTCACTCTCTTGATGCTACCTTATCCATTATGATGCGTAAAATAATTAAGATTTGATTAAATTAACTTATATTCTATTCAAGAAAGATTAATTCAGTTCAACCATGTTGTTATAGTTTCCCTTCAAAGGTGATCAATGTCATACCAGTTTTCAAATTAAATGACCTTTCCAAAAGTTCATGCTTCTTGACTTCTTTTGATTTCATGTTTTAGATAGACCAGTCTTTATAGAGTGTTACCTTCTTTTATGTTAGGGCATTATAGTCTCCTTATCCCCATGTCACTTATCTGACTACTTTGTCTCACTCATCTTTTCCTCATCTCCTATCTCTTCATCAATTTGGTATTTCTTACAGTTTCTACCTTCTTGTCTTAATTGACAAATTTCAAGCTATATGGATAACTTTTAAGTCTTTCTCTGGCCACTCACTTATAAATACCAAATAGATACCATTAAATATTACATGGGTTCCTCAAACTTGGGTTGTTAACAGGTTTTTCCACCTCCAATATCCCATCAAATACCAAAGAGGCATAAACATTCTAAAGCTAGTACTAGGAACAGAAATACTGATTCGTAGTCTGCTAGAACCCTGGAAATATTTCCACAGAAAGGCCAATCAGTAGAAGAATAGATGATTACTAGGTATCTACAATGCTTCTTGCCTCTACCTCAGAGAGTCAGCTTCTTATGTTGTTTCATAGTCTATCAGAATTTGTTTTTTTACACCCATTAGAGGATCAATTTCTTCTGATACAACATAGCTAACTGAAGAAAGAATCCTAGATAAAAATACAGCATCTCATGAAACAGAGAATCCTATAAGAAACCAGAGAGGCATTTTGTGGCTTACTTTATTCTCTACTATTAACAAGAACAAAAAATCCATCTTAATTCAGTAATCTAGCAATTATATTATTTTTATTTAGTTTGTTGAAAAGTGTAAAGTGACATGAAGTCATTTATCAGTTTAGCAGAGCTGCAAGGTATTTGACTGATACTGAAAACTTTAATAACATTTATGATTTCATCCCTCTAAAATTTGGAAGAGAATCAAAATAGTTCCAAGCTATATGGAGAGGGGATAAATAAGAGTCCACTTACACTTTTTATTGACAAACCTAGAATTAGATAGAACACTCTTCATTTAATTTTAAATAAACAGAAAAAAATCATTACAAGAAAAACAATATAAAAACCAAAAATACAGCACTCAGGATGCAGAACAAGTCATAGTTTTAAAAAAATTTCTAATGAAAACCATTAAATGTTGGAACGTGACCATGACTATTCTGTTTCTATTTAACAAAAAAATAAAAGAATATGGACTCAATGAAACAAAAAGAAATAAGAGAGAAGATAAGCTAACTCATCTATGATTTAAAATGTAACTGCACACGGAAATAATAAAAGAAGATAAGATAGGGAACTAAAATGCAATACCAACATTTAAATATGTGTTTAAGCCAGGCTCGGTGGCTCAGCCTGTAATCCCGCGCCTTTGGGAGGCTGAGGTGAGCGGATTGCCTGAGCCCGCGGGTTCGAGACCCGCCTGGGCTAAGCGAGGCCTCATCTCTACAATAAATCAAAAAATCAGCTGGGCGTGGTAGCACGCGCCTGTAGTTCCTGCTACTTGGAAGGCTGAGGCGGAAGGATTGCCGGAGCTCAGCAGGTCCAGGCTGCGGTGGCCGGGAGCGGCCACTGCACTCCAGTCTGGGTAACAGAGTGAGACTCCAACTCAAAAAAAAAAAATAAATAAAATAAAATAAAATAAATAAATAAATAAATATGTGTTTAAAGCCAGACTGAGAAAGCTGATATTGTTGAAAATTTAATCAGTGACACAGAGAACACACTTCACATGATAAACCTCTCTAAAAGAGTCAACAAAGTAAGAAAGGCAAATACA
>CAUYQG010001093.1:0-21247 GCA_963574415.1 Tarsius wallacei
CAAAGAAATAGCTTTTTATTTTGTTGATGTTTTCTATGATATTTTTGTCTTTTATGTCCTGTATTTGGGCTCTTATTTTTGTGATTTGAATTCTTCTGCTAAAGTTGTGGTTTTGGTGGTCTTCTCTTTCCAGCTCCCTTAGGTGATTTGTTAGACTTTCCACTTGTGATATTTCAGTTTTCTTGATGTATGCTCGTAGAGATGTAAATTCCCCTCTTAGAACTGTTTTCATGGCAACCCAGAGGTTTTAGTAAGATGTTTTTTCATTTTCATTAGTTTCCAGGAATCATTTAATTTCTGTCTTGATTTCAGTGTTGACCCAGTAGTTGCTCAGCATGATGCTGCTTAGTGTCCATGTCTTTGTGGGCTTTGGGAAAATGTTGTTTGTTTTGATATTTATTTTTATTCCACTGTGATCTGAGAATGTGCATGGCAAGATTTCAACCTTATGAAATGTGTTTATGGTTGATTTATGACCAAGGATATGATCAATCTTGGAGTATTTTCCATGTGGTGATGAGTAGAATGTATGTTCTTTGGTTGTTCAATGGAATAATCTGTAGGTAGCTATTAAGTCCATTTGGTCAAGTGTCAGGTTTTGGTTCTGGATCTCCTTGTTGCTTTTTGCCTTGAAGATCTATCTAGGGCTGTTTTGGAGTATTCAAGTCCCCTGCTATAATAGTGTTAGAGCCAATATCTTTCTTTAGTTTACTTAGTAGTTTCTTTATAAATGCTAGTTCTCCTGTGTTGGGTGCATATATGTTTAGAATGGATATTTCTTGTTGATGGATTGAACCTTTTATCATTATGCAGTGTCCTTTTGCATCCTTTTAAATTTTTGATAGCTTAAAGGTTGTTTTATCTGATACTAAGATCACAACTCGTGCTTTCTTTTTGATCCATTTGCGTGGAAACTCTTTTTCCATTCTTTAACTTTGAGTCTGTGTGCATCCCTTGTAGTGAGATGAGTCTCCTGGATGCAGCAAATAATTGAATCATGGTTTCTTATCCAGTATGCCATTTTGAGTCTTTTCAGTGGTGCATTTAGTCCATTCACTTTCAAGATGATTATTGAAATGTGATTGCTTATCCTTGTCATGAGGTTCTTATAAGGGTTTTTTTTCTTTGTTTGCTTGTTTCCTCTTGGCTTTGGGGTTGATGTATGTGTGTGTTTTCAAGTTTCTTATTGGACTGTATTCTCTGTTGGTTCTGTGCTCTGCTGTTCTCTTGGGAATTGTGTGGTCATTCTTTTTTTCTTAATACCTTTTTAAGTGTCTCCTGGAGAGCTGGCCTTGATGCTGCATAATCACTTAGGGATTAGATGTCTGGGAAGTATTTTAATTCTCCATCACTGATGGAGCTGAGTTTGGCTGGATAGGATATTCTTGGTTGAAACTGTTTATCTTTGAGGACTTTGAATATAGTTCTCCGGTCCCTTCTTCCTTGTAGTGTTTCTGCTGATAGATCTGCTGCTATTCTGATTGGTTTTCCCCAGTAGGTAGTCTGACCTTTCTCTTTTGTTGCCTTTAGGATTTTTTCTTTTGTGCCTACTTTGTGTAGGTGAATTACTATGTGTCTAGTGGTTCATCTTCACATTTAATGTCTTGTGGGGGTTCTCTGTATCTCTTATGCTTGACTGGTCACATCTCTGGTGAGACGGGGAAAGTTTTCTTAGATTACCTCCTGGAATACTTGCTCCAAATTGTTTTCCATTTCCCTTTCTTCTTTTGGAATACCAATCAGGCATAGGTTCAGCCTCTTGATAATTGCACATCTCTTGTATGCTTTGTTCTTTCTTTCTGAATCTTCTTTCTATGTTTTTCACTTATTGGATTAATTCCATGTTCTGCAGTCCTCCCCTCCCCCTCTCATATGGTCAGAGAGATCTCCTCTGGTGGGGAGGTGTGGGATTGTCTCTTCCCCAGATATGTACTCGTAGGGGGTGCCTCAGCCATCCCTATCCTGGAATGGAGTTCTCGTATTATGACTGATGTCTAGGCTCTGCCTGAGTTTGTCCCTCTCAGTTGTGACCCAACTACGTGTGTCTGACATTCAGAGGATTGCTGGGGTGGAGGGGTTTGGGTCAGTCCCGGACTCACCACTGATCTCTTTGGAGTCCTTCCTCATTCTTTTCTGGTCACACCCTTTGTCCCGTGGCTGGATTTGGGTAGGGGGTGGGGTGCCTGGAACTCAGCACTCATCAGGTCTCTCTGAAGTTTGTGCTTTCAGGATATTCCCTCTGGATCATGATCAATCCCTGAGTAGTTGATCCACCAGTCACAGAGGGCAGGCCTGTTGCTCCATGGTGAACAAGTCAGAGCACTTTCCTGTCCCACCTTCAAGATGGTGGTGGGGTTCCTCTCTTGTCCTCTTCTGAGGGACTTTTCCTCTGGACTCCCTCCGCAGCCCTTCCTGCCAGTACCCTGCCAGGTGCTGAAGTGGTGAGGCAAAACCTGGAGTTGGCAGTCTCTCCTGCCAATGGTGAGGGAGAGCCTGGGGCAATAGTCTCTCTCCGCTGCGTTTCACAGGAAAACTTTTGCCCATTTTTTTTAAAAAACGGTGCTTGGTTTCTGAAACCTGAGAAGAGCCAGGGACCAAGCAGAGAAGTTGCAGCATCAGCTATTGCACCAGGGGCCTAGCCACTTGCTCTTGAGCCTCCATTTAGACAGTCTGTTCCAGCGTTTTCTTCCCAGGAGGGGTTTTGCTGATTTAAAAAAAAGAAAATGGCACTCGGCTTCAGTGTCCTGGGAATCACCAGGGTCCAAGCCCAGCGGCTGTGGCACCAGCCACTGCACCAGGAGATCCCTGACCACTAGCTCCCTAGATCTCATTCAGCCAGCTACTCACATGCCCTCTTGCTCACCAGCACATACGTGAAATTTTCCATACACTCACTCACACTGGGACTCACACAGTCTGACGTGCTCAGCCACCATCTCCAACCTCTCCATTTTTTTTTTGAGTTGGAGTCTCACTTCATCACCCAGACTGGAGTGCAGTGACACACTCACAGCCACCCCACCATCGACCTGCTGCACTCTGGCAGTCCTTCCCGCCTCAGCCTTCCATGTAGCCCAAACAGAAGGCACGCGCTACCATGTCCAGCTAATTTTTTTATTTATTGTAGAGATGAGGTCTTGCCAGTAGGGGATTCAATGCCAATCGTTTTAGGGAATAAAGTAATACATTTTGGGCAAGTGGTGGCCATACTGTCAGAGTTTCCTGGTGATCATTCAGATGTGGTCAATTTATCCATATCAAAGCCCTATAAATAAATAGAGAATGCACTCAGTTGGAATTGAAGATAATTTTCAAAAGAGGTTACTTACAGAAGTAAGGATGCCAGTCAAGGTCCAGAGAAAGAAACTGTACCGGTAATGACACAGGGGAAGTTAATATGAAGGCTTGCTAAATAGTAAAAATGATTGCCTACTTAAAAAGGTAAAATAGGACTCAAGTGGCTTAGAAGTAGAAAACACAGAAAGCAGCTGCTACCTCTTGGTGAATAATAAAGAAATTTAAAGAGGTATTTTGATATAGACTGAATTGTGTCTCCCCAAAATTCATATATTGAAGCCCCAAGCCCCAGCATGAGTGAATTTGGAGACAAAAACCTTCTTCATTAATAGTAAATGAAGAATTAGTGTACTTGTAAGAAAAGACAGTGGCTCTCACTGGCAATTTTCCTGCTGCTCACCCACTCCACTCCCACCTTGTACCATTCACATGTACTTTTCTCTAAAAGGCCATGTGAACACACAGAGAAAAAGTGGCCAACCCGAGGGGAAAGCTCTTGCCAGGCACCTTGATCTTAAATGTCCAGCCTTTAGAAGTGTGAGAAAACACAGCTTAGCCCACACAATCCATGGTGTTTTGTTATAGCAGTCTGAGGAAACTAACACAACTTTCCAAAGCTGAGATTCAGGTATCTTTGTAGAGATGATGGCTACCACCACAAGCTGCCTGCACTAGAAGGAATGAGTTGTACCTGGTCTTTAGGAACAGCCCACCAGGTAGTAGGAAAACTTGCCAGAAAGTGCTGGTCCATAGTAAGATCCCAGTGGATTATGGGAAAACTTGGCTAGAGCCAAAGACGGTCCCTACATGGCTGCAGAGGACACTGTCACCCTGCCTCCCACATGTTAATCCACTATGCCAAAATTATGCACAAGGAACTAAAAGGAGAGGCCCGTTCCTTTTGCTATGGTCATGAAGTGTACTTTTAATGCCCTTTTTTTTTTTTAACAATTTCATATTGAACAAGCTGGCAAAGAAGAATGTTTTGCAGGTTTTTTGTCTGGTATTACAAAGTAGGGATGTGGGGTTGCCAGGCAACAAATTGGAAAGAGAGACAAACAAGACATATTGAGGCACAGTGAGACTAGCAATAGTGGTAAGACCTACAGCTTATAGGTCTGAAGAAGAGATAGAAGAAATAATGTTACTCAAATCTCATAATTAACGAAGGCATAAAACTATAGTCCTAAAGAGAGTAAAGCCCTGATAAAAAAAAATATAAATGCTGATGCAAGAAAGACATACTCAAATATCTCTCTCCTACAACACTCTAATCTTCCTGTGACTCCTATTGTCTGAATTCACCTAGAAGCAAAAGAGAAAAAAAATCAAGATGATGTCATCTATATTCACGTTTAGCTTAAGTTTCTCAAGCACCATATCTTGAGTCAAAGCTTAGTTTATTTGGGAGAAGACCTCAGAAGAAGGGGATCAGGGGAGTGAGATATGGATGGTAAGGAAGTTAACAAAAGGTACAGTATTAAGCAAGGGTAAACTAGGCAAGTGGAATTTCTGCGGCAACTCTGGAAGACAGTGTCAATTACTGTCCTGAGACTGAAGGGGTTATCTACTAACTATAACTTCCATCGATCATAGTTAAAAATTGCCTCCCCCCCCCAAAAAAATAAACCAGTGAGATTCTTCATAAGCAAAAATAATGTCTGAAATATAATGGTGTAATATCTTCAAACCGTTGAGGTCAAATCATTGTTTACCTGGAATTCTATATCCTGCTAAAGTATCATTCATGGGTCAGGACAAAATAAAGACTTTTCAAATAACAAAAATTAAAGAGTTTTTACTCATGTTCAGGCTCTCAAAGAATAAACTACTAAAATATTATCTTCAAATAATAGGAAATCAAACTTTAAAGGAGTTAACTGTAATAAACAAATATAAACAAAAAACTGGTAAGTATATGGACAAATCTAAATGTATGTACGTGTGTGTACTTAACACATTATAGAGAAACTACCAAGACTAGAAACAAAGAGAAAATTCTTAGAATCAATAAAAGAGTACATGTATGTAATAGAATGTATATAAGATACAATACTGCATATGTAAAGTATATTGTATATATATAGATAGAGAGATAAACACAAACACACAAGTATTGTGTAATAATAACCAACTAATATGGGGGAAAGTTAAAAACCTAGGTTGAACAAAACACTGGAAAATAAAGACATAAGAGTATGGTGGAGATAGACCAGAAATAAAAGTTCCTGAAGTTCTTAAACCATTTAAGTTAAGGATAAAAATATTTTTTAATTTTAGACTGTGTCATCAAGAATGCTTGATAAAATCTTTTTTAAAGAGAAACTAAATAGACATTTTCTTTGTACTTTTTAGCATAGAACAGGACTTAAGTTATTTTATTTTAAATTAACAAAAACAATGTACATATTTATCATGTACAACATGTTATTTTGAAATATGCATACATTAGAGAACGGCTGAAACAAATTAACATATGCATTACCTCACATACTTGTCATTTTTTGTGGTGAGAACCCTTAAAATTTATTTTCAGAGAAATTTTTAAGAACACAGTACATTTTTGTTACCTATAGTCACCACGTTCTACAAGAGATCTCTTTATCTTATTCCTCCTATCTAACTATAACTTTGTATTCTTTGCTGCAAATAATGCTGCAATGAACATGAAAGTGCATAATGTTACTCAAGAGGGCAGGGTTTTTTTTTTTTTAATTTTTAAAAACTATTTGACTGTTAGTTCATCAATTTTTAAAGTATTTTTCCTTTGTGCATGAATGTGTATGTGAGGGTTTTGTCTGCATAATTATTTCATTTTCTTTGAGTGTCTACCTGGTAATGGGATTGCTGGATCTTATGATAGGTTTATTTTTAAATTTTTTAGGAACCTCCATGCTGTTTTCCATAATGGCTGTACTAATTTATATTCCCAAACAACAGTATGCAAGGGTTCCTTTTTTTCCATATCCTTGCTAACATTTGTTACTTTCTATCTTTTTTACATAGTCATACTAGCAGGTGTGAGGTGATATGTTTTTGTGGATTTAATTTGAATTTCCCTGATGACTAGTATATTTGTTGACCATTTGTATGACTTCTTTTGAGAAAAATTATTTCCCCATTTTCAAGTCAGGTTTTTTTTTTTACTATTGAGTTTTTTGAGTTTCTTATATATTATGACTATTAGCTCCTTATCAAATATAAGATTTGTAAATATTTTCCCCCACTCCCTAGGTTGTCACCTCATTATATCACTTTATTGGTTGTGCAGAAGCTTTTTGGTTTGATATAATCAAATTTGTCTGTTTTTGCTTTTTGCCTGCGTTGCTTGAGTTCATATTCAAAAAATATTTCTTAAAGCAATGTCATGAAGTTTTCCCCTTATATTTTCTTCAGGTAGTTTACATTTGTCTTACATTTAGGTCTTACATTTGTCTTTATTCCAATTTATTTTTGTAAACAGTATGAGGAAGGTTCTAATTCATTCTTTGGCATGTGGATATACAGTTTTCCCAACACTATTTACTGAAGAGAAAATCCTTTCTGCATTGTGTGCTATTGGTACCTTTGTGAAAATCAATTGACAGTAAATGCATAGCTTTAGTTCCAAGTTCTTTATTCTGTTCCTTTGGTCTATGTGTTTGTTTTTGTGCCAGTATCATGCTGTTTTAATTATTATAGGTTTATAGTATATTTTGAAGTCAGGTAATATGATGCCTTCAGTTTTGCTCTTTTTGCCCAAGGATGCTTTGGGTATTTGGGTCTCTTGTGATTTCATATGAATTTTTAGAATTGTCTTTTTATTTGATAAAATCCTAAATGAAATTATTAAAAATATTAATAGAATGCATTGCTCCCCTTGATAAGAAAAAATAGAGTTGGTGAAATTATAATGGCTTATTTATATCTCACTTATTCTTTTATCTTTCATTGTTTATGTAAATCTTGGCAGGTGAGAAAATTAAAGGGAAGATTTTATCAGGAATTATTCATTAAAAACCTATTTCTGATTTTACTGTGTTGGTAAGTGCTGGCTGGAATTAGTGGAGGACACAAGGAAATGTCTTTAACTGTATCACACTTACTTTCAACAAGGCTCAGAAAGTAATATGACTGAAAAATTAAGATAAATGTAGCAAAGTATCTAAAGAAACCAACCTAGATTTCTTATTTTAACCATTTCCCATAAGTGTACTATGAAGCACCACTTACCATTGACCTTGGGTAAGCCACAACAGAAACTTGAGAGCTGGCTGCTCTTCTAAAATTTTTTCCTCGTTTACCATTTACAGAAAACAAAATAGAAAAGAGTCATAACCTGTCCAATGGAGAGCTAGGTACCGATGACAAAATCAGCGCTGCAGAATTTGCAGACAATATTTATCATCCCATAACACCGGGGATATTAGTTATTTGAACATTTGAGTGAATGACGATGCCTTGAAATTCATGCTTTAACCAGTAAGTCATATAGATCAACAAAGAAAATTTTAGAACAGATTTTGACGTTTGGGGGTTTTGGTTTTGTTTTGTTTTGTTTGTTTTATTTTTAAGAAATTTTGAACTGTATGCTTGTATAGGAATAAAAGACAAGAAAGAAAGCAGACAGGTTTTTTGTAAAGAAAAATTTCTCCAATTGATACATACACCAGCCTCATTGCAGCAGGCTCAATAGTTTTTGAAAGATGAGACACATGAAATCATTTTTTATACAATAAGATGAATTATTTGGATGTAAAACATGTTTCTTTGTATAAGTTGTTATAAACTATGCATTGCATGTCTCATAAAGGGTAATGGATGTGTTTTCTTTATCCTGCTTAGCACAGGTTGTAACCATTTTCTCAACTCTGGAGAGCTCAGTCACAAGTTCACCTTTAGAATCTCAACAAAGACTCCACAGCTTCTGTAGGTATGATCAGGACACAGTGAATCCAGCTCCTGTGATCTTTCAGAACCTGGCATATGTACCTTGGTGTTTTGCACTTTTTGGTAGATACCATAATTGTACCCTGGGCTGTGCAGTGTCAAGTTGCATTTAAGCATTTAAGTCAGAGAGCTGGCATATTTTACTTGCCACAGCAGGTCTGCATCAGCTGCATTTCTCTCTCTCTCTCTCTCTCTTTCAGTAGATTTAGGGAGTACAAATAGTGTTTTTGTTACATAGATGCATCGTATACTGGCAAAGAAGTCTGGTCTTTAAGTGTACCCACCATCTCCATCTGTGCATACTGTACTACCCAGTAGGTGATTTTTCATCCTTCCACCCCTTCTCCACCTCCCACTTCTGAGTCACTAATGTGCATTATGCTGTTCTCTATTCCTTTGCAGATCCTTAGGTTGGCTGCCACCTACAAGTGAGAACTTGCAATATTTGGATTTCTGTTCCTGAGTTAATTCATGTAAGACAATATTCTCCAATTCCATCTAAGCTGCTGCCAAAGACCTTATTTTGTTCCTTTTGATGGCTGAGTAGCACTCCATAGTGTATACACACCACCTTTTCATTATCCACTGATCAGTTGAGGGGCACTTTGATGGATTCCACTTCTTTGCCATTGGAAACCGTGCTGGGATGAACATGCAGATACAGGTGCCTTTTTTACATAACAGTTTCAGTTCCTTTAGATAGATACCTAGTAGTGGGATTTCTGGATCAACTTTTAGTTGTTTGAGAAACCTCCACACTGGTTTCCATAGCGGTTGGACTAATTTACACTCCCACCAACAGTGTATAAGTATTCCATTTCTCTGCATCCACAGCGGCATCTTCTTCATCTTATTTTTTTTTTTAATAATGGCCATTCTGACTGGTGTCAGGTATCTTATTGTGGTTTTGATTTGCATTCCCCTGATTATGAGTGATGTTGAGCATTTTGTCATATGTTCATTGGCCATTTGTATATCTTCTCTTGAGAGATGTCCGTTCGTGTCATTTGCCCACTTTTTAATGAGATTGTGTGCTTAGTTCTTGCTGAATTGTTTGAGTTCTTTGTGGGTTTTGGATATCAGTCCTTTGTCAGATGCACAGCTTGCAAATATCTTCTCTCATTCTCTAAGCTGTTTTTTTGTCGTGTTGATTATTTCTTTGGCTGTTCAGAAGCTTTTTAGTTTAATTAAGTCTCACTTATTTATTTTTGTTTTAGTTTCATTTGCTTTTGAGGTTTTAGCCATAAATTGTTTGCCTAGGCCAATGCGCAGAAGGGGTTTTCCTAGGTTTTCTTCTAGAATTTTTAGTTTTAGATCTAGCATTTAAGTCTTCAATCCATCTTGAGTTAATTTTTTTATATGAGGAGAGATATATTTCAATATTCATTTTTCTGTTTGTAAACTCTCCAATTTTCCCAGAATCATTTGTGGAATAGAATGACCTTTCCCCAGTGAATGTTTTTGTCAGCTTGGTCAAAGATCAGTTGGTTGTAGGTATTTGGGCTTATTTCTGGATTCTCTATTCTGTTCCATTAGTCCATGCGTCTACTTTTGTGCCAGTACTATGCTGTCTTGATAACTACAGCCATTGGAGTATAATTTGGACTCAGGCAATGTGATGACTCCAGCTTTGTTCTTTTTGTATGGAATTTTTTGGCTATTTTTGCTCTTTTTTGGTTCCATATGAATTTTAGAATTGTTTTTTTCTAATTCTGGGAAAAATGATTTTGGTGGTTTGCTGGGGATTGCATTGAAAATAGGGATTACTCTGGGTCATATGATCCTTTTAACAATGCTGATTCTTCCAGTTCGTGAACATGGGACATTTCTCCATTTGTTTGTGCCCTCTGCAATTTCTCTCATTAGCATTTTGTAGTTCTTCTTGTACAGATCTTTCGCCTCACTGGTTAAATATACTCCTAGATACTTTAGCTTTTTGACTGCTATTGGAATTGGAATTGTGTTCTTGATTGGATTCTCAGCTTTGTTACTATTGGTGTATAGCTGTGCTACTGATTTGTGTGAGTTGATTTTGTATTCTGGAGTTTTACAGAATTCATTTACAAGTACAGGAGTCTTTTAGAGGAGTCTTTAGAATTCTCCAAGTATACGATGATATCATCAACATACAGAGATTGCATGATTTCTTCTTTTCCAATTTTGACACCCTTTATTTATTTATCTTGCCTGATTGCTCTGGGTAGCACTTCCAGTACCATGTTGAATAGTAGTGGTAAAAGTGGACATCCTTGCCCTGTTCCAGTTCTGAGGCAGAAATGTGTTCAACTTTTCTCCATTTAGGATGACGTTGGCTGTGGGTTTTATTGCATATGTCTTTTATTAGTTTGAGGAATGTTTCCTCAGGGCCTATTTTGTTGAGAATTTTTATCATGATGAAATGCTGAATTTTATCAAATGCTTTTTCTGAATCTATTGAAATGATCATATAATTTTTGTTTATAATTCTGTTTATGTAGTGGATCATGTTTATTGACTGTGTATATTGACCTACCTTTGCATCCCTGGGATAAAACTCACTCTTCATGGTGGATTGTTTTTTATGTGTTGTTCAATTTGGTTTGCTAGGATTTTGTTGAGGATTTCTTTCCTTGTATTCATAAGAATATTGGTCTGTAATTTTATTTTTTGGTGTATATTTCGGGGTTTTGGATATCAGTGTGATATTGACTTTGTAGAATGAATTAGGGAGAATTCCATCCTCTTCAGTCTTATGGAATAGCTTCAATCCAATTCATACCAGTTTATCTTTAAAAGTCTAGTAGAATTTTGCTGTGAGCTCCTCAGGTCTTGAACTCTTTTTGTTGTTGTTGGAAGGCTTTTAATTACTGTTCAATCTCACTACTCATTGTCAGTCTGCTCAGAGTTTCTATTTCTTCCTGATTTAAGGTTGGGGAGTTATATGTTTCTAAGACTTTATCCATTCCCTCTAGATTGTCTAGTTTGTTTGCATAGAAGTGTTCATAACAGTGCTGAATGATCTTTTGAATTTTCATTGTATCAGTTGTAATGTCTTCATTTTTGTTTCTGATTGAACCAATTTTAAACTTTTCATTTCTTTATTAATCTACCTAGTGGTCTATCAATTTTGTTTATCTTTTCAAAGAACCAACTTTTTGTTTCAATGATCCTTATATTTTTTAAAATTTGCTTTATTTAGTTTTGTTTTGATTTTCTTTTTGAGTAGGAGTTTCACTCTGTCATCTAGGCTGGAGTGCAGTGGCATACTCCCGGCCACCGCAGCCTTGACCTGCTGGGCACCAGCGATCCTTACACCTCAGCCTTCCAAGTAGCCAGAACTATAGGCACATGCTACCACACCCAGCTAATTTTTTGATTTATTGTAGAGACGAGGTCTCACCATGATGTCCAGGCTAGTCTTGAACCCATGGGCTCAGGCAGTTCTCTCACCTTGGCCTCCCAAAGTGCTGGGATTATAAGCTTGAGCCACTGCGCCCAGCCTCTGTTTTGATTTTCATTATTTCTTTTCCTCTGCTAACTTTGGGTTTGGTTTGTTTGTGTTTTTCTATTACCTTTAGGTGTAATGTTAGGTAATCAATATGTGATCTTTTAGTCTTGTTAATGTAGGCCTTAAGTGTTATAAATTTTTCTCTGAGCACAGCTTTGGCTATGCCCCAGAGGTTTTGATAATTTGTTTCATTGTCGTCATTCATTTCGAGGAATTTTTTTAAAGTTCCATCTTGATTTCATGTTGCTCCAAAGATATTTTGGGAACAGCATGTTTAACTTCCATGTTTTGTTTTGTGAGTTCTTCTTGGAGTTAATTTCTAATTTAATTCTACTGTGGTCTGAGAAGGTCCTTGATATTATTTCAATTTTTTGAATTTATTGAGACTTGATTTGCGGTCTATCATATGGTCTATCTTGGAGAATATTTTATATGCACATGAGAAAAAATGTATATTCTCTAGTTTTCAGATGGAATATTCTGTTGATATCTGTTATTTGCATTTGCTGTAGGAGCCAATTTAACTCCAATGTTTCTTTGTTGACATTTTAGGTTGAAGATCTGTCAATTGCTGCCAGTGGAGTGTTGAAATTTCTCACTATTATTATATTGCTGCTTATCTCTTATTTTTGATCTAGTAGAATTGGATTTATAAAGCTGGGGACTCTGGTGTTAGGTGCATATATATTTAAATTTCTTATGTCTTCTTTTTGGTTTGACTCCTTTATCATTATATAATAACCATCTTTGTCTTATTTTACTGTTGCTAATTTAAAATCTGTTTTACCTGATATGAGAATGGTTACTTCTGCTCATTTTTTGATTTTCACTTGCATGGAATATTTTTTCCACCCCTTTACCTTGAGGCTATGGGAGTCTTTGTCTTTTAAGTGGGTCTCTTAAAGGCAGCACTTATTTGGGTTGTGTTGTTTTAATCTTTTCTGCCAGTCTATATCTTTATATTGGAGCATTAAGACTATTTACATTCAGAGTGAATAATGATGTGTGAGATACTATTCTGTTCATCATAATGGCTGTCTTCTTGCTTTATTTATTTAGTAATTATTTGTTTATTGTCTATCTATTGTTTTTCATAAGATTTTTGATGCTTGATTTCCAGCATTTTTCTACTTGTGATTTTGACCTTTTGTTCATTTAGAACTCCTTTGAGTGTTTCTTGTAAAGCCAATCCAGAGGTGGCAAATTCCTTCACTGTTTGCTTGTCTAAGAAAAGACTTCATTTTTCTTTCATTTATGACATTTATTTCTGTGGGATACAAAATCCTTGGCTAACTATTATTCTGTTTGAGCAGATTAAAGATGGGACCCCAATCCCTCTGGTGTGTAGGATTTCTTCTGAAAGTCTGCTGTTTGTTTGATAGGTCCACTTTTATAAGTTATTTGATGCTTTTGTCTCACTGCTCTAAAAATTCTTTCATATTAACTTTGCATAACCAGTTGATTATATTCCTTGGGGATGACCTGTTTGCAATGAATCTTCTGGAAGTTCTTTGGGCTTGTTTTATATGGGTATTTAAATCTCTTACAAGGCCAGGGAGACTTTTCTTCATTATTCTCTCAAATAGACTTTCCAAAGCTGTTGCTTTCTCTTCTTCCTCAGGAACACCTATAATTCTTAGGTTTAGACATAATCCCACATTTCTTGTAGACTTTGTTTCACTCTCTTGTCTCTTTTATTGTTGTCTGATTAAATTAATTTGAAAGCCTTTTCTTTAAGTTCTGAGATCCTTTTTTCTGTTTGTTCTAGTTTACTGTTAAAACTTTCCACTGCATTTTGTACTTCCCTAAATAATATTTTTTACTTCCAGAATTTCAATTTTTGTAAAGATGTTTATCTTTTGCTGAATTTTTTTTCATGTCTTGAATATAATTTTTATTTCTTTGTGTTGGTTTTTAACTTTCTCCTGCATTTCATTGATCAATTTTATCATCAACTTTTTGAATTCTATGTCTGGAATTTCAAAGATTTCATTTTGGTTAGGATCCATTATTGAAGAGTAAGGATAGAGTTAGTGTGATCTTTTGAGGATGCTGGAGAACTCTGTTTTTTTATATTGTCGGAACTATTTTTCTGGTTCCTTCTCATTTGGGTAGAGTGTTTCTTCATGTTTGAAATTTGGAGGGGGCTAATGAAGGCAATGTCCAGTTAGTTCTTTTGGTTATATATAGCCTCGGTGTGGTGAGTTTCTCAACTGCCAGCTGTGGCAGTCCTGTGCTGGCTCCCCGCATTAGCTAATGGCATCCTGGGTGGTAAGAGTGGCTTGAAAAGTGGTGTTAGCCGGGCCTTCCCTAAAGCTGAGGTATTATATCAGATGTGGTGGCCTGTGCTGCTAACCTCTGACCAGTAGGTGGCACTTGTGGGCGATAGCCAGCTGGGGGGTATTTCTTTGGCATGTGCTGCTCAAAGAAAGTGCCCAGCAAGGCTCTGAGGATTACCTAAATTCTGTTTTGAGCCTTTGAGGGGAGTGCAGGGAAGGAGGAAGGTACTCAAGCACCCCATCTGTGTGCACTCTTGGCTACCCCTGTGGGGGTTTGGAGCGTGTTCCCAATTACTGGGGTAATGCTGTGCAGGGCAGCCACAGAAGAGTCTACACAGGGAGTGACAGATTGCTATGTAAGGAGTTCCATCAGGTTTCCACCATAGCCTCTGGCAGTCTGTGTTCCAAGTGTCATAGAGCAGCTGGCCTCAGGGCCTCAAGTGTTTTCATAGCAGTCTGGAAACTATTAGGGACTGTCTGCTGCCATGGGCTTTGCCTCTGGGACACATCCTCTCCCAAGTCAGCTAGAAAGAAGCTGCCAGCAAGGGCTGAGCTCCTGGAATATGGTGTCTGGAGATGCTCAGGGCTTCTTTTCTCTTACACCACTCCACGTGGATTTTGGCAGAGTATGACTGTGGGTACCACAGTTTCCCCCGAGGGACTGGAGTCCTGCAAGACTCAGGGGGCCCTCCAAGTCTGCAACAGGAGCACAGAACTCCTGAATTCCCCTCACTCACCTTCCCCACTGCGTCCAGAGGCTGCTGGGGGTCTGTTCTGTGATTCAGAGTAGAGTCTAACTTGTTCCAGCCCAGCTCAGTGGATTTTTCTCTTCTTTGCACTATGTGGTTATTATCACGACTTTGATGAGTTCTGGAGCATGCTGCTGGTCCTGCTCCTCTCTGGGTGCTGAGGAAACTCTATCCTGGTTTACTCTGTAGGAGACACACACTCTATCTGTCTCATGTCAGCCATCTTCCAGAATTTCTGGAAGAAATCTTACAAAGCATGTAGTGTCTGCCAGAACATAAATCAGCACCAGAACTCACAAAACAGCTGTGGGTTCCTCTCTTTACCTGTAAAAAGGAACACAGCCCAAGAATGCCTTCAAACAGACAAACCACTCTCTTTACACCATTTTTTGCCTTTCTTCTACAGAGGGTGCCAAAAAATTTTGCCAAAGGAAAAGCTGTATTAAAATTTTAATACTCCAGATATACTGATAGCAAAAGACAAATACAAGTCACATTTGACTTCTGCAATTACAAGAGGTGCTCAGAGTGGTGACCATCAGCTTCCAGACACTTCTGATTATGGTGATCTGAAAGTAACTAACTCTCTTAAAATGTATATACATTTTTTGGCTTTCCTGGTGTTTCTAATTCAAAGAAAAGTAAAATGAATATGAATTAACTTCTTAATGTTCCCCAACCCTAACCTGTGGCCTCTACCTTAGAATGGGCACCAATATGTTTTCTACTTATTAAAACTGTTAAATGTGGTAAGATATGGATTGGATCTAAAAGATTAAGTTTTATCCAAGAAAGCATAGCATTATCACTGGAAGTCCAGCATGAACAAAACAGAATGTTTCTTTTAAAACTCATAAAATGTAAGACCTAATAGGAATCAGACAGGTTATTTTTTCCCACAGACAAAAGGAAAATCCCTGAATTGTTGATGGTCCTAGAAGAAGACTGGAGAAAAAAGTGGTGGAGATTTCAAGGCTATCTACTCTTTTAATTTTCTGAGAACTTGGAAAGGATGAGTGGGGTAACTTGGGTATAGGTGAGAGGGCTTCAGATTCATGGAGAAATAAGAGCTCTGATGAGCTTGGGCACATCACTAAGCTAGGAAGAAGGGTGTTTTGTCAGGAAATGGTTGCTGCTTGTTTGAAGTGATCAGCCTGATTCTGACTCATTTACTGGCTCCTTGGGAGCACACGAAACTCATTGAGAAGCATCCTGAATTGGCTTCATCCAGAATAAGAAGGAAGTTCCTAAAAAGTACAGACCTATTCATAGACAAAACGGGCTCTAGCCTGACTTACCAGGACAACCAGCATTCAAGGGCCCCATCACTAAACAGCCGAGAACAGCGTAAGAGAACCTTGATCTTGCAAATGATTCTCCAGTACCCATCACATTCCTATTCCACACACAGCAAGCTTTGGGGAATTATTTTTAAGAATAAGGCAAAAACCCTTGTTGATGTTATAGTTTCATGGGGAAGACATGATTTGTATTAGATGTTTATAAAACCAAGAGAGTATGTGATCATGTATAAACATGGTACATGTGGAAAGTACAAAGAGTGTCAGAAGTGAGCAATCAATATGAATAAAACACTGATTGATTAGAGGTGAGAAAACTTCTGAGAGCACAAATATGACTTAACTTCTTAACGTTTCTCAACCCCAACCTCAGGCCTCTGCCCTAAAATAAGCACCAATAGATTTTTGACTTATTAAAAGTATTAAATGTGGTTAGACTCGGACTGGATCTGGGAGATTAAATTTTATCCAAGAAAGAATAGCATTATTACTGGAAATCCAGCATGAACAATCAAGAATGCTTCTTTTAAAACTCGCAAAATGCAAGAGCTAAGCAAAATAAGACCGGTCATTTTTTTCCAGCAAGACCCCAAAAGCGGAAGAACTTGCCAATGTGACACAGCCACTAGAGGAAGCGCTGGATTCAAACTCAGAGTTGATGTTGTTTTTACGTCTGAAGCACACTTTTGTTTTCCCCTGCCAGGTCTTTGGAGGACACACATAAAGACCCCTCAGAAGACCACTTAATAAGACCATTGTAGCTTCAGTGGAGCCATTCTAGGTGAGCTCATTTGATGAGAGGCTAGAAAATTAGCCAGGAGGCTGTTTATGCAGGGGCTAGCAGGCCATGCTAAGCAACTTTATATTTATCCTCAAAGTAATAGTATACCATTAAAGAGTGTAAGAATGGCAAACACATGGTAATGAGTTGGGAAAAATAAGACTGGCGGTGCTCTGGAGAATGGTTAGTAAGGATGATGAAAATAAATGGAAGGGGCCTGGTGTGGAAGCTAGTGCCTTGTACAGAGGAGACATAGGTGAGAACAGGAGTGGCAGTGCAAGGGAAACAGTTACAAGAGAAGGGGAAATCAACAGAAGCTGCATCTCCAGCATGTAAAATCTTTATGTTTCTTTACATCATGCAGGACAAGGTCTACGCTCTTTTCCATAATGTAAAAGGCCCTCAGGAATCACACCGAGGCATCTACTCCAGATCACACTATACTGTCTGGTGCCTCCGTTAAATTTGCTATTCCTACGGCCAGTCACTTTTCTACCCGCTCTCTGTTGTTGCCAAATGAACTCCATTTTCCTTTCAGGTCTCAAGATAGATGCTCTCTCCTCTGAAACACCTTCCTTGCTGCTCCCCACTCGCTATCGTTGTATAGATCACATTACCCATCCTATGTGTTTTTCTCTACCTCCACTAAAGCACTCTGCTGAATTATAATTGCCTGCTCACCTATCTGACCCCTCCCCTGGACTATAAACTCCTTATACCGTTCAGTATCCAGCACTCAGTAAATATTTGCTGAATTTATGCTGTCTCATTTCATACCAGTAAGTTAGAAAATGTGTAATCAATTCATTTAGGAGAAGAGCCTTTCTCAAATCGATTAGACATTTCTTTCTTACACAGAGTAAGCTGTGCATAGTTTAACTTTGAACACAAGGTCATCATCATGAATGCAGTCACAATTAAAGAATATCAGAACCCCTTAGGCACTGCATTATTTAACCCACTCATTTTCTAGATGGGTAAACTAAGTCCCAGAGAGGTAGAGGAGCCATGGTTTGTGGTGGCAAAACTGTGAATCAAGTCCCGGCACTCATATCTCTTAATCCAGAAATGTAGAAAGGGGCATCCACAGGACTTTGGTCACATCCTACGGATTTTTTTGAGGTGCCTTAAACTATTTTCTCCAGAACCAGATGGTTTCAACTGCTGTATTTTGTTTTAGTTCTTGTTTCCATAACTTCTCTGTCTCCTTCCATGTTATCAGCTAGCTTCTTCATCACTTAGTATACCCATATCAAACAAACACTATCTTTATTTATACGTGTTGGAGAGCCAGGTAACACTTCTGGCTCCCAAAGCATCACAGTGCTTATGATGCTGTATTATTATTGGTGCTTTACTACCCAGTCTCCTCCAATGAACTAAAATACCAGATCTATTTGATTGCCCTTTTTGCATTTAATGCCTACAGGGCTGAGTATATTTATACGTGCTGAAGAATTGTCTAGTTTATGAAGCATCATATAAAATCGGCATTATTCGCCTTAAGGAAAACCATACCCCAGTGCATGGGTTTCATTGTGGTTGTTTTTCTAGGCTTCTTTTCCGATTCGTGGTTGTGATTTACTGAGCTTAGTTCTAATAGGCATGCTATTTTTAGACAAAGTTAAGGCACAGTTAGCACATGAAGGGAGACTTTTATCTTTTAATACTTAGAAATTGTTAGTCTATCCACAAACTTTGAGACTATCTTCCCACACTTCTCTTTTTGCATGCAGATGGAACTCAAGAAGCTGAAAGAATTTTAAAAAGCAGATGTGTTCCCAATAGTAACACCTTAGAAGTTTTGCAGTAGACATTTGTTGCTTGGTCTGTCCAGAGTGGAGTGCCTCCACTTGTCTGGAGAACCATTCCTTCTCAAACTGCAATAAGAAAGCTCCAGGCAGGGCAGTAGTCATAAGTTTGTTTAATATGGTTGCAGCCTCACTATCCTTTGTTAGCCTGACAAGCTATTTGAAACCCAGTCGCACTCTGTCACATTTGGCCCAATTAAATCTCCCCCTCCCCGTGTGGTTGTTTGCAATATAGTTGGATTGTTCCTCACACCACTAGCCCCAAAACCCAACACATCTCACAGCTGCTGAGCACAATAAAATCCAATAGTTAGCACCAGAGTCATGTTCATAAGTTCCTCGCCTTTATGCATGTTTTCTTCAAACTAGCCAACCCACAGCCCCGCTGCAGGAAAGCCTCAAGGAGAATGCCAATGGACCTCAATGAAGACAGAGCCCTGCAAGTCTGCCTTTCCCTCTAGTCTTGCTCCCCACCTACCGGCTAAGCTGTCTACCACCTCCAGACCCCCTCTTTCTTTCCATAAGCACCCCTATACTCTCTGGGACTGGAGAGTAATAAATCTCTTCTGTTTCATGCGTTTTGACTTTACCTCCTCATTGTGTCTCACCTGACTGACACACGCCCAAAGTAACTCTGGTGAGAGCTATCTAGAAAGCGACTATCTTGACTTATGGTCACTCTCAAGAAAGAAGCCTCAAGTCCAAATTATAAAAAAACCATACCAATGAAAACTAGAATAGCAAGGAGTCACACTGCATGGCTACAGGCAATGGGTTTGGGACAAACACATCTTAAGCTACACCAATCAAGGTATTTCCCCAGGACTTTCAGAAAGAAAACATAGAAGAGATTGTCTGCTGCAAGGTAAGGGTGGCAGCCATGTTTCCCTCCATGAGAGTAAGAATGACCAACTCAAGAAAACAAAATCAAGATGTAGAGAAAAGTAGAGACGAGAGAGAATGGTAACTGTGTTCACGTCTACGGAAATCCAGCATCACCATCTCCCCTCTGTGGAATTTGATTGCAGCAGCTCTAAGTCACATGAATTCAATTTTACTCCACCTAGTATTTGCGACAAGAGAATTGCTAAATGCAGAAAACACGGGATTTAGAGAAGTCCTTGGAGAACAGATCCCTGATGTGTAATTAAAGTCAAGTGCTGGAGCCCATTTCTCATGTTGAAAATCAGTTGCCATTGAACCAGAACTCAAAAAAGCTCTGGTGGTGATTTTATGGGTTAAATTAGAGAGTCTGAAACAAGAGAGAGAGCAACTCCTTATCTCCTATCCTATTCTGAGTCTCATGTGTTACAGCTTTCAGCCTTTGTGCTGAGACACCACACCATTCCCAAAAGAAAAGTTGGCTCCAGAAGTGCATTTTAGATCAGGATAGGAAGTGATTTCTAACACGCACAGCTTTTCAGTAGGAGCTGTTTCACGAAAAGATGTGCTATGTATGGAGAGGAACTCAAGGAGGATTGTGAAGATCAGAGGAAATCACGGAAGAAATATTAGGTGAATGACTTTAGATTGGCTTTGCCACTTGTTTTCAGCTCTGAGAGTCTGATTCTTGGCTTCAGTCACAAGGTCTCACAAGTCAGTGGGGAAAATTCAGTACAAATGTCAACCATTGTCTGAGGAGTACAGTTGGCACTCTCCCTCCTTCCCTTTCCCTGGCTGAGAGAGTAAGCCTCCTTCTTCCCACTGTCCAGGTGGGGCTCTGCCAGTATCCATGTCAGTATTCATGCCACCAGAGGGAATTACGCTAATCCCCTATCATCCCAGTAATCCATAAACCCTATGCCTCTGTCGGCCTTGCAGAGCCCGGGGTTACAGGAGCAGGCTCTAGATCTTTGGGTAAGCACATGCCTTATGTCTCAGCTCTGAGAGGTTCCTATGAACACATGACTCAGCATCTATAGCTTTGAGGCTTTGTGCTACTAATGTGCAAAACCTTGCAGGCCATATAGCCGGGGATAAGGGTTACTGTAATCTTAGCCATTGCCCATCTACTGTAGGTGTCCATCGGGACACACCATAAGCATCTCAGCCTCTCTTACCTGCAGTATTAACCCTTGAGATTCAATGGTGAGGACTTCTGGCAAGATGGTGACAGGATGGGTCAGAATGTGAGAGTCTCTGCAAAAGCCAGCTTCCGTAAAGACTCTCTGCGTGAGTAGGCGTGTGCCGGTGGGTGAGTGAAAGCCTGTCTGGGGGGAGACTCGGGTTCATGCACCCAGGGCTCTCCTCTGGAGGTGACTGCAACCCCCCCACTGCCCAGAGATTGGAGCTGCTGACATGCAGGACTGTCTGTCGTTCTTGAGACTCTCCAGAGAAAAGCTTGCCAAATTCAGCCGATTCTCATTGCCTGGCACTGGGCCCACACCATCTCCTGTGACAGCAAAATGTCTGGAGCCCCCAATTCTGTCTGTGGAGAGAGAAGATCAGGGAAAGCTGGAGAGGAGCCCCAACCCCTGGTGAGGAAATGCCCACCACTGCCATTTTCTCAGGACCAGACAGAGACCTGCATTGCCCCACCCAGCTCTACCCAGCCTCCAACTTGGGACCTAAGGTAATCTCATCAAACTTGGAGAGACAGAAGCCCCTCCCCCA
>CAUYQG010001094.1:0-25846 GCA_963574415.1 Tarsius wallacei
ATTCTTTGTTCGCGGCACCAAGAACCTGGTCACCGCTAACAGGTCTTCAGCCACCCCGCAACACATTCCCTTTTTCCCTTTCTCTCTGTCCCACATGAGGACAAAGCAAGAGGGTAGTTACCTGCAAGCCATGAAGAAAGCTCTCACCAGAAACCCACCTTGCTGGGAACCTGATCTCATATTTCAAACCTACAGAATGAGAAAATCAATTTCCATTGTTTAGGCCATGTAGTATACAGCATTTTGTTATGTCAGCAAACCTGAGTAAGACACTATCATTCTGCAGATTCCCTTATCTTCTCTCCTAGGGTGTATCACCTGTTTTCTGTATCTGGAGTGTTCTTCTTTATTATGATATTCCATTTTTATGGTATAATGAATCCTAATATAATTTCCTTCAAAATGGGTTTATAGAAGAGAACAATTTCATCAGCATCAGTGTACCAGCTAGCATTGTTGTGAGAGGCTGCATTGGGCTTCAGTGAATTTTTCTTGGAGATTCTTTCAAGCATTTGCCCATTTCATGCTGGATGATTTACAAGAGCACCTGCCCACACCATGCTGAGTGTTCAGCAGTTTTTGACCCAAAACAGCATGACCCCCATGCCCCACCCTCCCCCAGAGCAACTTTTTTTGGTTTCCCCAATGAAAATGTCCTCAAAGGGAAATGTTTTGCCAATGTGTAAGAGATGAAACAAATGGCTGATGCTATAACAGGCTTCAAAATCGATGAGTTCAAAAACTGTTTTGAGGAGCAGGAAAAGTATCTTAATAGGTGTATTGCACCAAACAGATTACTTTGATGGTAACTGAAGTTTAAACATACAACAATACACAATTTTTTATAAATTCTGGGGTTTTTTGGGTCCCCTCATATTTCACTTAGGATTTATATTTTATTATTGACTTGGAAAATACAACAAATTGGGTTGGGGACCAGACCCTTTTGCCACAAAGTTAATGAAGCTTAAGCTTCAGTTTCTCTGACTTGTACCTTTCAGAGACTTATGGAGACCAAAGCAATGTATTCATATGGTCATACAATATTGTAAAATTTTCCAAGGTAAGATATTTTTGTACTTTTTTTTCCTAGACAGCCTTTCCTCCCTACTCCCAAGTGATATAAGTTTCAGGCACTACAAAACTTGAAAGTGTCCCAGATGGGAAAAAAGTTATATCTTTAATTGATTTTAGTGTTAAATAGAAAAATGGTTCTTACGGTTTGATATGTCTATAAATCACCAATAAATCTTTTCAGTTGAGATTATGTAATCAGTATCTCTGGGGTAGGCCTGATACTCTGCATTTCTTTTTTTCTTTTTTTTTTTTTGCGTTGGAGTCTCGCTCTGTCACTCAGACTACAGTGCAGTGGCATGCTCCCGGCCACTGCAGCCTCAACCTGCTGGGCTCCGGTGATCCTTATGCCTCAGTCTTCCAAGTAGCCGGAACTACAGGCGTGAGCTACCGCGCCTGGCTAGTTTTTGATTTAATGTAGAGATGAGGTCTCACCAAGTTGCCCGGGCAGGTCTCGAACCCTCCAGCTCAGGCATTCCACTCACCTCGGCCTCCCAAAGTGCTGGGATTACAGGCTGAGCCACCTAGCCAGGCTGATACTCTGCATTTCTAAGAATCTTCCTTCACATTGATTTTACTGGTCCATGCACACTTTGAATAAGGATTATCATTTGGTTACTGGTAAGAGAATTTTGAGCAGATATAGTGTCTTCTGGATATCTATACATCAACCCATGTTCCATGACATTTCAAATTTCTTTTGCTATAAAAACAGATGTTAGTTTTAGTTTTTTTTTTTTTTTCCAAAGACAAGGTTTCACTCTGTCGCCCAGGCTAGAGTGCAGTGGCACGCTCACAGCTCACTGCAGCCTCGAATTCTTGGGCTGCTGTCTCAGCCTCGCCAGGAGCTAGGACTACAGGCACACGCTGCCAAGCCCGTATACTTTTTCTGTTTTTTATAGAGATGGGGTCTCACTATATTGCCCAGGCTGGTCTTGAACTCCTGGCCCCAAGCAATTCTCCTGCCCCCAAGCAATTCTCCTGCCTCAGCTTCCCAAAGTGCTGGATTATAGGTGGGAACCACCATGCCCAGGCAGATGTTAGTTTTAAAAAGCATAGTCATTCTTTCCCAAATGCTAAGTGGTGGGTGAGATAAGAACAGGGACAGCTCAGAGGGGAATCCCGAAACTTCATTTTTTATAATGGTTTTCTGCATCCAATCCTCAAATACAAATAAAAAGGGAAAAACTTTTTCCCTTTCACTACATATTTTCTATGATTGCCAGCATGGAGCAGAATTGCTTGAATTTTCTTATAATCCCTCTTCATGGCTCCTGACCTCCTTAGTTGGAGTTGCTTAATACCCAAACAGAAGGTGGTTCTTATTTCATCATCTCCATACAATTTCATGATTTGCCTCAATATCCAGAGTTCTGCGAGGGTGAAAACGGGTAAGAGAAGTAACAGGATCTCATCCATTCCTGCTTAGCTCACCACTTCCTTTTTCCCAGCTCTCAATGCCTGATGCCAAGTCCACACTCACTGTAATTCCATGAAAATGTATGTTTCCTTTATTGAGTTGGAACTTGTATATGCATTGTCTCAATGTTTCCTCCCAGTTCTTCACCATGACTTTTGCTGCTTCTAATAGTAAACCTCTTTAAACAGGACAATTTTCCTGTTTTGCAGATAACATTGTACTCAGGTTTTGATGGCATTAATATATTAAGAGAACTTGGATTTTGTTTGTTTGTTCTTTTACTTAAGGGTGAGGGTTTGAGCAGTGGTTGACTCAACCTGAGAAAGAAGCTATCTATCTGTTCTAGTGTCTAAATGTATAAATGAGAATCAGAGACACTTTATAAAAGGATTTACTCTGAAAAATATAATGAGAGACACTTTTTAAAAACTCACCTTTTACAGTATTTTGCATTGGACTGCATCATAAAAACTTGGTGATGGAATATTTCTAAAGCTACAAGATTAAAGGACGCTTGGGGAAGCAATTCGTTTACCTCTGTTTTCTGGGATCTTACATGCCTCATCCATTGATTGCATTTTCTTTCAGAATTGTAGTTTTTGTTTTTTTTTTGAGAGAGTGTCTCAATCCATCGCCCAGGCTGGAGTGCAATGGCACGCTCACGGCCACCCCAGCATCTTCCTGCTGGGCTCCAGTGATCCTTCCACCTCAGCCTTCCAAGTAGCCAGAATTACAGGCATGTGCTACCACACCCGGCTAATTTTTTATTTATTTATTGTAGAGATGAGGTCTCACCATGTTACCCAGGCTGGTCTCAAACCCATGGCTCAGACAATCCACTCACCTCAACCTCCCAAAGTGAGATTACAGGCTGAGCCACCGAGCTGGGCCTAGAATTGTAATTTAATGAAGAAAAACTTGGATATAAAATACTGATTCTTTATCTTAATTAGGTAAAACTGCCCTTATGGAAATATTTCCCTTTTTCTTTGTTTTTAGGTTGGCGTTGCAAACGGTATGGTCACCGAACAGGCGACAAAGAATGCCCTTTCTTTATCAAAGGCAACCAAAAGTTAGAACAGTTCAGAGTAGTAAGTAAAACCCCAAAATATCAATTTATATTTATCAGAGATGGTGAAACTCAATCAGAAAGTCACCAGTGCACTCAGTGGTCACATAAAATTCATTACCAGAAGCCTTTTGGCCAAAGCGCCTGCTGTTAACTACATGTCTACTAAATTGCATCTGTGTGACTAATTAGCTCTTTAACAAAAAAATTGAATTCTTACTGAAGTTATAGCTTGGAACAGTGACTCTTTTTCTGAAGCAGATGTTATCCAACCCACTTTTTAAAATATATAAAAAGTCATAAATAAAATCAGAAATTTAATTTCTTAGTCTTTAAAGATTACATGGCTTTATTGTAAGATAAAAGAGTCTGTATATTTTTCCTTTAGATGATACTTATTCCTTGTATTTTTCTAATTGAGATATCCTTTTTGTAGCCTTAATGAGTCTTCAGTGATGTGACCCTTAAAAAAGGATTAGGACATGTTGAACTATTACAAGGCTACATCAAAAAACTGGTTTCTGTTACATAGGGATTTAATTTTATAACTAGTAATCCATGAGGCCTAACCAAACCTTAACCTTCTCTGACCCTTAAGGCACATGAAGATCCCATGTATGACATCATACGAGACAATAAAAGACATGAAAAGGATGTAAGGTGAGATTGTCCTGATAACAATATCTTAAGAATTTTTTTTTTTTGAGTTGGGATCTCACCATGTCACCAAAGCTAGAGCCTTGATCTCCTTGGGCTCAGGTGATCCTTCCATCTCAGCTTCCTGAGTAGCTGGGAGTACAGGTGCATACCACCACAACTGGCTAATTTTATTATTTTTTGTAGTGATGGGGTCTTGCTATGTTGTCTAGGCTGGTCCCGAACTCTTGGGCTCAAGCAATCCTCCTGCCTCGGCCTCCTAAAATGCTGGGATTATAGGTGTGAGCCATCATGCCTGGCCTCTTAATATTTTAAGCTATGTAAAGTTGAAAAAAACTGATCGGGCACAGTGGCTTACACCTGTAATCCCAACATTTTGGGAGGCCAAGGCAGGAGGATCACTGGAGCCTAGGAGTTTGAGACCTAGGAGACTCTATCTCTACAAAAAGAAAAAAAAATTAGCTGGGTATAGTGGTATGCGCCTGTAGTCCCAGCTACTTGGGAGGCTGAAGCAGAAGGATCACCTGCCGTGCCACTGCTTTCCAGCCTGGGCTACAGAGTGAGACTCCGACTCAAAAAGAAAAAGGAAAAAGAAAAAAAACACTCTAGTATTAGGGGAATGGTATAGTGAACATGGTATTTAGTGAAATATGTGGAGGTCAGGAGTCACGGCTGAAAGTGCCAGTGCAGGGAATGAGCAGAGCAGCCTCCTTCTACTTGTGGGTTTAAGCTAATACAAGTAGGAGGCTGCTCTGCTCATTCCCTGACACTGGCACTTTCAGCCATTGGACCACTTTAATTGATGATAGCAACCCACATTGTGGTATATATTTGTACAGTACAGTTGGCTCTTGTGATTTAGTTTCTCCAACGCCTTTAAGGATATGAGCGTTTGTTAAAAAGTATTCTTAGACATGATTAGAGAGAGGGTGAAAAAACAGGTTGGTTTTTTCTAAATTAGTTGCATTAAATGGTAATTGTCGAGGAGGTATATTATCTAATATGAAATTGAAAAGTGGGGGAATGGTTTAGTAAAGTATGCATCAGTTAGAAATTATAATTGTAAGGACTGTGGGAACATGCAGAAATGTATAGGACAATGAAAATAATACAAAATGGCTTGTACACTGGTTATAGTCATGTGAAACAGGCAGTCAGGTGGGTAAGAATGAGGGAAAAGGGTAAAAATAAATACTGTCTTTGTGATGTAGGTATTTGTGACTCTCCCATACTACTTTTACATCATATATTTATCTTTAAAAATTGCCTTAAGTTAAAGTTAAAAATCATAGTTCTTGTTTGTTTAGGATACAGCAGTTAAAACAGTTATTGGAGGATTCCACCTCAGATGAAGATGGAAGCAGCTCCAGTTCCTCAGATTGTAAACAGAAACACAAAAAAAGAAAAAAGAAAGAAAAGCACAAGAAAAGGAAGAAAGAAAAGAGAAAAAAGAAGAAACGAAAGCACAAGTCTTCCAAGTCAAATGAAAGTTCTGACTCGGAGTGACAAGGACTTCACTTGTTCAACATCCTCTTCTCAAAGGTCAAACACTGTGACCAAGAACAGAGGAAGATGCCATCGGAGAGAGTACCAGGATGGAGAGACACCAAGAGGAGGATACTTGGGGTCACAGCTGTGAGTTCCCCCCACCTTCCCATGAAGATGTGACCCTCAGGAGAGTGCGTTGTCTCTACGCGAGTGCTTGTTCTGACAGCGGCTGAATTCAGGCAGGAAAGCTTATTCAGTGTCCTCCTCACTGCCGGTCACATGAGTTTATGATTCCTGTGAAACAGCCCCCTGCAGGGTGGCAGAACTAAGGTTACCTCTGAGGAAGGTCTTCCAGGCTCCGCACAACTTGTACCCTACACGGGGGGGGCGACCCAGTTCCCATAGACTTCAGGCTGGAGTTGTCTCCATTATTATCGAGGATAATAAAAGTTCATTATTTATTTTTTAAATGGATTTTATTTATTACTGATGAATAATACATGCATGTAGTCTAAATTTTGAAGGAACAGAAGGTTTAATCATGAAACTTTTCTTCTTCCTTTCTACCCCAGTTCTGTTTCCTATAGGCTACAAATGGTATCTCTTAAAAAGTCATCCAGAGGTAGTTTATGTATGGCTTTTCTTACACAAATGCTATGCATATTCACCTGCACATTGTTACATTTTAACCTCAGAAGCATGAAACTTAGCAGTGGTCAGTATCTGAGGGGGATTGGATCCAGAACCACCTCAGTCCCCGTAACACCCCCAGATACTTAAAATCTAGGGATGTTCAAGTCCCTTATATAAAATGGCGTAGTATTTGCATTTTACCTATGCACATCCTCCCATGTACTTTAATTAATCTCTAGATTACTTTTTTTTTGAGTCAGGGTCTCACTCTGTCACCCAAGCTGGATTGCAGTGGATTATCACAGCTCACTGCTGTCTTGACTTCCTGAACTCAGTCAATCCTACTGCTTCAGCCTCCCCAGTAGCTGGGACTACAGGTAAATGCCACCATGCCCAAGTAATATTTTTATTTTTTATAGAGATACGGTCTCACTATGCTGCTCAGGCTGGTCTCAAACTCATGGGCTCAAGCAATCCTCCTACCTCAGCCTCCCAAAGTGCTGGAATTATAGGCATGAGCCACTATACCCGGCCTCTAGATTATTGATAATACCTAATACAATGTGAATAGTTGTTATATTGTTTAGGGAATAGTGACAAGAAAAAAAGTCTGTACATGTTCAGTACAGACACAACCAACCGTTTATTTTTTCAACCTGCTGATATGGAAGGCCCACTGTTTTTCAATATCAAGTCCATTTGGCCTCGCTGCCGTATAAAAATTGTGTATTTATATTCACCTGACAGGATTTGTTGATTTAGGGGACGAGTTCTTACAACTGACAATGAAGAATCCTGTGTGGCTACCTTCTATTTAACTTGCTTCTCACTGCCAGAGTCCCATGATTTTCACAGTGATTGACTCAGAAAGTTTATAGGGGATTTAGCATACTGGTTTTATATATATAAAAACCAGGCCAGGCTCAGACCACCCTCCTCCAACTCTCAGCAGTGAATGCTCCTGTGCATGGTCTCAGACTAGCACCCCAGGAACACAACCAGTCAAGATTGGAATGACCAGGACATTTTATTGCTAAATACTGTAAGGCCAGTAAATTCAGCCATACTTTTTTCCTTGTTATCCTTTGTCAGCATTCAAGACATAGGCCATCTGTCCTCTGCCATATATCTCAGTATTTTCTACCCAGTTACGGCCTGTCTTGTTCTTCCAGGAATTTGTTACTGGCCCTCCATAATCCTATTCATGGTAAAAGCATTTTTATACAACATGAAAGAGTCTACATCCATGATTCTTAAGTTTTTGTGGCATTAAATTAACTGGCATCCTTGTTAAGACACCAGTTCCTGTGTTCCACTCACCAACTTCTAGAGTTTTGTATTTACTAAGTCTGGAGTGGACCTATGAATTTGCCATGCTAACAATTTCCCAAGTGATGCTGATGCTGTTGGTTTGGGGACCCCACTTGGAGAACCAAGGCTCTGGCTCTCTTGCTGAAGCCTTCTTCCAGTCCTACTTTAACTGGAGTCTGGCCATCCATCCTCTGCAGCCCTTGCAAGTTAATTGTCCCTTCTCCCTGACTCTGGTTTTTCTCTGTCACTATTTAAACCTTCATTCTCAGACATCTCTTTCAGGATCTTCATTTTCCACTCTTATCCAGGAAAAAATATAAACCCTCAGACCTCCCTTCATCAACACATCTTACCAACCTGTTGTGGTTGTGGTAGGCAGAATTCTAAAACTTCCCATGATTTCTCCGCTTCATCTTAAGTACTGTTAATAGGATGGAGTTTCTTCCTGTGATTAGATTATGTTACAAGCACAAGCAAAGGAAGATGATGTGGGTGTTCCTAACCTAATCACAAAAGCCCTTTCAAACTCCATAGTTACTTTGGCTGGTAACCAAAGATAAGGTCAGAGATTCTAAGCCTTTGAAAGATTCTGTAAGTCATTACCAGCTTTAAAGTGGTAGGGGCCACATGCTGAGGGGTGTAGCAGACTCTAATTAGAGGACCTTGGACAACAGCCTGCAAGGAAATGGGGCTCTCAGTCCTACAACCAAAAGGAACTGACTGTTGCTAACCTCAGTGATCTTGTATGTACATTCTTCCCCAGAGCCTCCAGATGAAAGTCCAACCCTTACTGACACCTTGGTTTTTGGCTTGTGAGATGCTAAATTGAGAACTCGGTAGAGCCCGCCCAGATTTCTGATCTACAGAAGTGTGAGATAGTAAATGCTGGTTGTTTGAAGCCTGTAAGTTTGTGGTAAAGTGTTAATGGAACAATATAAAGCTGAAAAAGAAATGTACTTAGCCTTCCCTCATCCTCTCTGGCCAAACCTCCTCCTGTGCTATGGACGCCCCCCATCAGCCGGCAATAGAGAGCAGTGACTACTACACTGGCCCTGGATCAGACCACCTGGGTTTGAGGCCCAGCTTTGCCTTTGCTAGCTGTGAGAGTTGCTTGGCCTCTCTGTGTTGCCACTTTCTTGACTGGTAATATTTACCTCATAGACATGTAGTGAGAATGAGATGATTTGATATTTGTAAAGCATTTATAAACATCAAAAGAAGAGTTTGGCACAATTTAATTGCTAAATGAATGTTCGCTGCTTCTGCTATTAGTTGCACAGCTATCATTATCTAATCCGACTTGCTAAGGGAGTTTCTTCCACTCATGTCTTCAAACATTTTTTTTTTTTCCCTGAGGTGGTGTTTATTCTGTCACCCAGGCTGGAGTGCAGTGTTTACTCTGCACTGCGGCCTTGAACTCCTGGGCTGAAGTAATCCTGCTACTTCAGCTTCCCTAGTAGCTGGGACTACAGGTGTGCATCACCACACTTGACTAATTTCTGTAGTGGCAGGGTCTCACTTTGTTGCCCAGGCTGGTCTCAAACACCTGGCCTCAAGCAGTCCTCCTGACTTAGCCTCCCTAAGTGCTGAGATTACAGGTGTGAGCCACCGTGCCCGGCCCAAATTCTTTCTTCCTTTCTACTGCTATCTTGATGCTAGCATTGTGTTTTAAAATTATAAATACAATACATGCCCATAAAGAGTTCACAGTCCCAAGCCATTATAGCTTAAAAAGTGAAAGAAGAATCTATTTATGAAGCTCTGACACAGCCTTCCATATCCTTATAAAAATGCACTAGCAAACACAGATGCTGTTTTGTGGAGGTTTTTTTGGTTAGCTTTACATAACTGAAAATCACTAGGACTACTGTTCTGTAACTTCATTTCACTCACTGTATCTTAGCAACCTTCCTGCTTACTATAAGCTTCAAATGGCTACAAAATTCCTTAGTTTGAGTGGGACATGATTCATTTAACCAATACTCTATTTAGCAAAATTCAGTTCTTTCCTATTTGTCATTCCTACAAATTAGATTGAAAAGGAAATCCTTGAGTAAATATATTAGGGTACATGGACAAGTATTTAAATAGAACAGTTTCCTAATTTTTTAATGGAATTACGCTTTAATGTTCATAGATACTACCAAACTGCCCTCAATAAGGGGCTACCTGTTTCCCCATTCTCTTACAGTGCACAAAGGGGTCTATTTCCCTACCCAGCAGCATTTACAAAAGCTCAAGATTCTCTTAAAAAAAAAAAAATCCTCCCTTGATCCCATATCTCCATCTAGCCCTTTGCTCTCTTTTACAGCACTGTTTGTCAACCTTGGCCTTATTTAAGGCACTACATAATTCTCAGTGGTAGGGTTCTATTCTCTGCATTGTATAATATTTTGAAGCATTCCAGGTCTCTAACCAGTTGATGCTACTAACACATCCTCCAGTGGTAACCAAAAATATCCTCAGATATCCATATGTGTAAGAACACCGTTGGAATTACACTAAACAAAAAACAAAACAAAAAAACCCCACTCAAAATGGATTAGAGACTTAATTAAATGTAAGAGTTGAAATAAAAATTAAAAAGAGGGCAACCCCTTCAGGTCCCCTCCCACTGTGGGAGCTTTTCTGTTCTCTCAATAAATCCTGTTTTCTCAAAAAAACAACGAAGAACAACACCATTGGACTTACACAAAACAAAAAACAAACAAAAAAATTCACTCAAAATGAATTAAAGACTTAAATGTAAGAGCTGAAATTAAATTCTTAGGAGAAAACATAGAGAAAAGACCTTTTGACATTGGCCTTAGTGATGACTTCTTGGATATGATTTTGAAGGCACAGGTAACAAAAGGAAAAACAAGCAAGTGGGATTACTTCAAACTAAAAAGCTTCTGCACAGAAAAGGAAGCATCAACAAAATGAAAAGGCAAAACATGGAAAGGGGAAAAATATTTGCAAAGTGTATATCTAATCAGGGTTTAATATCCAAAATACATAAGAAACTCCTACAAGTCAATAGCAAACACTCGTATAACCCACTTAAAAGTAGGCAAAGAGCCGGGCTCGGTGGCTCAGCCTGTAATCCCGCACCTTGGGAGGCTGAGGTGAGTGGATTGCCTGAGCCCGCGGGTTCGAGACCCGCATGGGCAACTTGGCAAGACCTCATCTCTACAATAAATAAAAAAAAAAATATTAGCCGGGCATGGTAGCGCATGCCTGTAGTTCCAGCTACTTGGAAGGCTGAGGCGGAAGGATCTCCTGAGCCCAGCAGGTCAAGGCTGCGGTGGCCGGGAGCGGCCACTGCACTCCAGTCTGGGCGACAGAGTGAGACTCCAACTCAAAAAAAAAAAAAAGTAGGCAAAGAAACTGAATAAACATTTTTTCCAAAGACTGATCAACAGACATACAAAAAGGTGCTTACCACCACTAATCATCAGGCAAATGCAAATCAAAACTGTATCACCTCGTACCTGTTAGGATAACTATTTTTTTTTTTAAGATAACATGTTAATGAAGACATGGAAAAAAGAGCCCTTGTTGTACACTGTCAATGGGAAGGTAAAGCAGTGTAACTACTGTGGAAAACCATATCGAAGTTTCTTTAAAAGTTAAAAATTGAACCACCATATGATACAAAAATCCCTCTTCTGGGTACATATCCAAAGGAACTGAAATCTATTTTGAAGAGAAATCTCACTCACAGGTTCAGTGCAGCTTTATTCATGATAGCCAAGACATGCAAGCAAACTACACATCCATTGAAGAGTGGAGAACGAAAATGTAATACTTCCATATACAATGGAATATGCCTTATCTTAATAAATCCTGCCATTTATTTCAACATGGATGAGGCTGCAGAACATTTTACAAAGTGAAATAGCACAAAAGGACAAATCTAAATGATACCACTTACATGGTGACCCTAAAATAGTCAACCTCTTAGAAGCAAAGAGTAGAATGGCAGTTGCCAGGGGATGAATGGAGGGAAAACAGAGCTATTAGTCAATACTATAGCTTGAACATGTCCCCCAGAATTGATGTGTTGCAAACTTAATCCCCAATGCAACAATAATAAGAGGTGGGGCCTTGAAGAGGTGATTATGCCACAAGGGCTCTGTCCTCATAAATTGATTAGTGCCCTTATCTCAGGAGTGAGTCACCTCTAGGGGGCTTGTTACAAAGGTGGACCTGTTTTGCACATGCTCACGCACTCAGCTTGCTCTCTAAAAGTGGCCCTGTCTTGCGCTTGCTCTCCTCGTCCACCTTCTCCCCAACCCCCTCCCTCCATGCTTTCTGCCTTTCACCATGGGATGACCCTCACCAGATGCCAGTGTCATCCTTTTGGACTTACCAGCCTCCAAAAGTTAGAGCAGTAGACTACGACTGTCAAAGAGTTCAGAGTGACAGTCATACAAGATAGAATAAGTACTACTGTATAGCATAGCAGCTATAGTTAGCACTCCTGTATTGTACACTTGGATTGCTAAGAGTGTATATCTTATGTTAAATGTTCTTGTCACACACACAAATAAAAGCGGGCAGGAGGAAACTTTTGGAGGTGATGGATAGGCTCATGACATAGATTGTGATGATGTTTTCATTGGTGTATACTTATCTCCAAACTCATTAGGTTGCATGCATTAAATAAGTCCAGCTTTATGTCAATCATATGTCAATAAAGTGGTTTAAAATAAAACACACACACACACCAGGCTGGATATTACCAAATGTCCCATGGGACATTTGTATCAAACCTGCTTCAAAGAGTTGCCTTCATTGTCTGTTTCCTTACTTAGCTCTTGTTCCCTCCTTATCCACTGTACTCTGGAAATCCATTGGATTTCATGGCACTTCTCTTCCAGGTTCTCCAACTAGTTCAGTGATAGTTCCTTTTGTTCTCTCTCTTGTCACTCTTGGCCTCTGTCCTTTAAATATCAACGTTTCTCACAGCTCTGGCTGAGGGCTTCTCTTCACTCTTCTGTGATCTCATTCACTCTCTCAGATACCGTCAACATTCTGATGACACCGGTCCTGAATGCTCTCCTGAGCTCCAGATGTATATACTTAAGACACCCCGTGGGTACCACACTATCTATCACAAACAATACTCACAAACAATACTCCTAGCATTTTCTTCTAAATATGACCCCAACAGCCACTTCAGTGCTCAAGTCAGAAGCCTACCCAGGCGTGGTCATGTGCTCCTCCTCTGTGCTTCAATATCCAGAGCAGCAAGCACAGTAGGGCAAACTTTCCTTACCTGACTGCCAACAAGTCTGGAAGATTCTCAGGGGCAGAGACTTTGTTCTGTGTTGTATGCTGAGCTTCTAACATAATGCATGACACATAGAGGTGTTCAAAAGAAATATATTGAATGCACACACAAACTGTCCAGTTGGAACATGGTTTCTAACTTCTGGTTGAATGCTATATTGCCCCACTGATATCTGACCCCACTCCACTTCCACTTTAGCACACAAACATTCACTATCCCAACAGCTACCAGTTTGCACAGGCTGCCCATTTTCAGGGAGTGCCCATGCCTGAAGAGGGATGCCTCCCCACTACGGTCACACTCCCTATTCAGGGACTTCTCACATGGCAATTACTGGCCAATGCAGAGGTATATAAAATTTGGACCCTGACCCCAATAAGGACCAATTCAGCAGGGTTCTCACAGCTAGAAAGCCCTCAGTGGGATTGGCAGAGGTTTCTTGTGACTGCCTCAGAGCCCAACTCCTCTCTCTTCAATCACGTTCCCTTTGCCCCCTCTGAGATGCTATTCCAAGAGCCCCAACATGAAATTTCCTGCACACCATTCATCTCTGGGACTTGTCCCCACAAGCTCAACCTGCACAGGGAAGCAACAGCTTCCAAACTTAGCATGATTTTTCATCTAGTCTCTAGGATAAAGGTCAGACTGTAGGGCAGAATTACAAAGTAGAAGAATGTATCCATTGATTGGTACTGTTCTGGTTTGGTACTTCTTGTTCATCTACTGTCATTCTTCACCCAACCTCTGGAGTCCTAACATCTTCCTACTATCCAGAGGGGCCTAGTATGTTGAAGTAACTAGTGTCAATTTTTCCACTATACTACAGACTCCTGTTGTTCAAGTGGTAAAAAGGCAATCAGATTCAACTCCTTCACACTAGCACACTCATAAAAACTCACTCCCTTTAATCTTCCCATGGAATCTAAGGAAGTAAGGATTGGATAATTTCAACTGAAAGAGTAATGTTTTTCCAGATCTCACAATAGAAGCAAGGATGTTGGGTCAGATGAAAAAAGAAAGCTTTCAAAAGAACCTCACTTTGGCCTTCCTTCCCCAACCTTCTGTGACTCTAGCCAACTCATTCCCAATCTCAGCCTCTCCACTTCAGTTGTGTCCTGTTGGGTTTGGAATGCTGGTGGAAGTAGTGACAAGGCCAAATGTGTTCTCCAAAATAAGACTAAGCTGTTCATTCCACAATACTTACAGGTGTATGCTATATGCCAGGTTCCATACTAACTACACCATGGAGGTATCACAGGGGCTACAATAAACTGTGGCTCTAAGTAATCCATGTAGTCCGGTTGAGGACAGAATTAAGCTTGTGAGTGATGTCCTGAAATGGGCTATCAAAGTGATAACAGGTACTAAAGGAACACCTAGCAGTGTCATCTAATCCAGCCCTGGGTCAGAGAGGGTTTCCCAAGTATCTAACCAAGTTCTGAGATACAAGTCACTCGGGCAAAAAGTTATGCCTTTTCTTGACAGCAACTTTGGAAAAGCTATTATCTTGTGCTTGCCTTTGGGATCCCATCTAGCAGCACTGTTATCACTTCTTACCGTGTCCTTACACCCCCTTTTAAGGTCCACACTATCACTCAGTGACTTTATTGGAGGTAGCTCCATCCTTGTCCACATCTTCAACACCGTGAATCCAACCATGGCGTGTTCTTTAAAGAACCTTTGTGCCGGGCATGGTGGCTCAAGCCTGTAATTCCAGCATTTTGGGAGGCTGAGGCAAGAGAATTGCCTGAGCCCAGGGGTTCAAGGCCAGTCTGGGCAACTTGGTGAGACTTCATCTCTACAATATATCAAAAAAAATTAGCTGGGCATGGTAGTGCACATCTGTAGTTCCAGTTACTTGGAAGGCTGGGATCACCTGAGCCCAGCAGGTCGATGTTGGGATGGCTGTGAGCATACCACTGCACTCCAGTCTGGGCAACAGAGACTCTGACTCAAACAAAAAAATAATAATAATAAAAATACTATCCATCTATCTATCTATTTATTGAGTCAGAGCCTCACTCCGTTGCCTGGGCTGCAGTGCAGTGGCATACTCACAGCCACTGCAGCCTCAACCTGCTGGGCTCAGGCATTCCTTCTGCTTCAGCCTTCCAAGTAGCTGGTAGCATGCGCCACCATCCCCAGCTAATTTTTTTATATTGTAGAGATGAGGTCTCACCATGTTGCCCAGGTTGGTCTCGAACCCATGGGCTCAAGCAATCCTCTCACCTTGGCCTCCCAAAGTCCTGGGATTACAGGCATAAGCTACCATGCCCAGCCTTACTCTGTACTATTTATTGGGAAAAGATTGTTTGTGTCAACTAACTAAGTTCTAGTTTCTAGTTTCTGAGTATAAAGAAGTTGTATTTGCCAAAAACTTACATTTCTTTGTTTCTAGGAGCGTACAACAGTTAAAAGTAAAGAACATGTGATACTGAACAACCCATCTCTGCCCACATCAAGGCAGGCTATGTGCTTGGTCTTCACAAAAATGAACAGGATGTAGACGCCATCCTCAGAATGTTCCATCTGTCTGCTTTTCATCCATTTACTTTACTCAACCTCACCATTTTTCCCTTAGCTAAGGTTCCCTGGGGATGAAGCAGAAGTACATATGGCAAAGTGAATGGTGGGTATTAATTTGGCATTGGTGACAGAGAAACTTTGGGTGAGAAGGTAAAATGCTTAACAATCATACACATATGGAATTCCATTTTCTGCTTTAAAACTTCTAGTTCAAAAGGTTTTACGTGTTCCATTTCTTAACTTGTTTGTTGGTGCACTGGAAACTTGTCAGTTCAAATGGAGAAAGATCTTCTTTTCTAACATGACATATGCATTAGTAAAGTCTTCCTTACAGGTGGAACTCCCAATAATGGAAAGCAAAAACATTTCCTGAAATCTGTTGTGTAATAGATGCAAGGGAAGTTATACAAGGAATCACTATCAATGTATCTTTAATTTCGACTTTATGATCAAGCTAACATCTTATTGTGACATTTTGCCTCAGTTTAGTGATTAACCTTTATGGCCACTACAGGCCAAGAATGGCCTTTGAGTCAAGGGACTGACTGCTCTTTGACAACTCAGCACTAGGGCTTGGAGAGTGGCAGGGACACTCAATGTCAAGACTCTGCAAACAGAAGTCTTCCATGCCACTAGCTCTTTGATGGGATGAGCTAAGCTTCCAGTACTCATCTCTAAACTTCACTGTAACAATGATGTCACTAGGATAACTTACAAAATCCCATATAATCCATGATATAGCACTATTAGAATATCAGCTGATCTCTAATTACGATGTAAAAAATTATCATGAAAACACCAGTCCATAGAATTCAAAAGCTTTGGCTCCAATCTTCTATAAGTTACTCTCTACAGATCTATCCAAAGCAAAGCTTTGGAGGGCAGGACACACACTGCAGGAACCGCAAACAATTAAGTCCTAAAAGTAAATCATAAGATATGGAAAGAGGACAAAGGCTAGATACCGACCTCTGTAGCTGCTGAGTATTAAACTTCTGGGTCAAATCTCTGTTTATTTCTTAGTTTGCAAGGCACCGTGCTTTAAAACTTCTTACAGCTTAGGGAAGAAAAGACGCATCTGTTAAATAATCTGAGTTGCTGAAGAAAAAAAAAGAATAGGGACACAGAAATCCAACAAATCTTTTTTAAAAATTACCTATTGTCAAGATACCATTATATCTTATATTCCATTCTACAGTTCTTATCTGCAAATAATGTCTTTTGCAGAAATAGACATAATAGACTAACCAGGGAAGAGAGCCTAAGACCTAGTAATTAAAACCATGACTGACCGGGTGCGGTGGCTCAAGCCTGTAATCCCAGCGCTTTGGAAGGCTGAGGTGAGAGGACTGCCTGAACCCAGGTGTTTGAAGACCAGCCTAGGTAACTTGGCGAGACCTTGTCTCTACAATAAATCAAAAAATTTGCTGGGCTTGGTTGCTCAGCCTGTAATCCCAGCACTTTGGGAGGCTGAGGTGAATGGATGGCCTGAGCCCGCAGGTTCGAGACCAGCCCAAGTAACTTGGCAAGACTTCATCTCTACAATAAATCAAAAATCAGCTGGGCATGGTAGCGCACACCTGTAGTTCTGGCGACTTGAAAGGCTGAGGTAGAAGGATCACCTGAGCCCAGTAGATCAAGGCTGCAGTGGCCATGAGTGTGCCACTGCACCCTAGCCTGGATGGTAGAGTGAGACTCAGACTCAAAAAAAAAGAAACCAAAAAAACCCATGACTATACTAACTTTGAATAAATGATTTACTCTTTGAGATCAGTTGCTGATAGCTTCCTGACAGGGCTGTGGTGAAGATGAAATTAAAAAAATGAATGAAAACACAAGAACACAATGGATTTTCAACAGTGGTAGATTATCCAAGTCAGTTCTTGTTCAGGGTACATAGGTGTGGCTCAGCCATCTATACTCCTCCCACCCATGACAACACACAGAAGCAAAAAAAAAAAAAAAAAAAGTCACTTCTCACAATAACTCAGTTTTCCATGGATATTACCATTTTCTCTAGGTACTCAAATTCAAATCCCAGACTTTTCTTTTAATGAATCAGTTAACCATTCTTCTGATCTTCTACTCCCATGTAAGTAAAGACCCTATGTACCTTCTAGCCAATTAATTCAATGACTGTTCATACAAGATTTCCAGGCATATAGGCACTTCTGTATTCAATCTGTATTAGCTCCTTATCACCTACAGGATAAAAATCTATAAAATTGAAAGGAAAATCTACTTTAGCCTCATTCTGCTTCATCCTTCTTCTTTCTCATTGCATCACAAGTCTCCCTCCTGGAAGGAAGGTCTCAGGCTGAACCCCCAGAACACACGACCTGTTCATGTTGCAGTCTGCATTCCCACTCCAAATTTCCTCTTCCTTTCCACTCCAAATGGAAGCTACAAAATCCATAGCAACCTCTCTGACTCAGCATGGGCAGACCATTCCGTCACCTCAACTAGATCTATGTCTGTCACTCCTTTTCTGAATACCTGAACCTAACATTTATTTACCACCATGCAACACTATATCATTATCTACTTGGTGCCTTTGTCTCAAACGAGTAACATTTCCTAGAAGGCTGGAACTAACCTGGAATTTTGTACGCAAGCCACACAATAATAGGCAGCTATGACTGAAGGGAGAATTTAATTGCAAAACTGAGAAACACAGTTACAGGCTGCCGTCCCATCAAGGCCCACCATGTGGAACTTGTAAACCAAACACATGAGCTCATTAGTAACTTACATTCCGCTGATTTGAGAGAGACTGTCTTGAGCAACAATCCCTCCTGCTTGGAGATGGAGCCTGCTATGAGTGGTTTCACAGTCCTCCTTCACCTCCAACACTGTAGGGATGCTCTCAAATGCATCTAGCTTCAATGTGCACTTCTTGTCAGGATGCCTGATGAGGTACTGGGTAGGGAGAGTGCTCTCAAGAGACTTCCACCCTGCCAATTTCTTGATAAAACCTGCCCTTGTGAAGAGCCAGAAGACCCTGTTGATCTACCTTCTTCAAAAGGCCATACTATCTCACATACATCATCTTCTTCAGCTTCCCCTTTCACCACAGTCTTCAAAATCCTCAGGAAACATGTCTGATGTATCATCTTTCTTCAACATATACATTGTCTCCCAGTTTGGGGAGATGACAAAGACTTCCAGCTTCTTGCCTTTCACAGTCTTTCTGATCGTTGTAGAGCTTTTGAGGTTATCATTGGCCTCCACAAATTCATCTTTCATGATTGATTCTTCTGTATTTATATTGTGCTTTGTACTCCTGATTGTCTTTTTATCTGAGGCCGTTTTACTATTCTGTGTCTCCATAGTTACAGGACTGTCTGGCAATGACTCTTCACTGATGGGTGTTTGCTTAGGTGGTATCAGGAGATGGTCCTTCTCAGTGGAGCTCATATCACACTGACAAACTTTTTTTACCTCACTGGACTGAGCCAGTGGCATGGGCAAAGGGCAGACTGTTTCAAGAGCGACATCAATTGCCACGATATCTTCATCATCTACACCGCACTCTTCAGTCACATGGCTCCAATCAACTACATCAGGCTCTTCAACTTCCTCACCTTCTTCAACCCCATCGCCCTCTTCAGATCCCCAAGAACACATAGCTCCCATCAGATGTGGCTTGTCAATCCATCTCATGCTACATTGGATTGATACGTGGTATTTAGCTTTAGCCATGTAGGAAACTGGACAAAGTCTATCAGGTGGGCACCTAGCCACCCTTCCTGTTTCTTCATCTTTATTAGCTGAGTCATATTCTTGGTGGGTCACTCGTCCTATTAGATGTGGTTTCTTGGTGCAGCTCACATATCATATAGGATCACTGCATCAATTCCAGCATTTTTCATGGCCCTAATGAAGAGAAGTGGGTAACCTTCTCAGAGGAGGAGCGCTTAATGATCATTTCTCCTTCATCTGTATTGTGATCTTCTATGCCGGGCCCCTCATCTACATAGGGCTCCTCACCTGTATAGAGCTCATCTTCATCACCCACCTTATCTCCACTTTCTTCAGATCCATGAGAACACACAGCTCCTATGAGATGTGGCTTCTCAGTCCATTGAATCACCACATCAATGCCAGCATTTTCCATGGCACTGATGAAGGGAAGTGGAGAGGCACTTTACAATAGTTTCTTCCTCATCTATATTGTGCTGTTCTAAATTAGGATCCTTATCTTTATTGGGCTCCTCATCTATATAGGGCTCATCTACGAAGGGCTCCTCATCTTCACAGAGTTTTTTCTTGAGAACCTGTCTTTTTCCCATCACTGAGGTGGTGCTGCTGGGCATTGAATGGTAGGCTCAGGTCCTCAGCCTTCATGCTGAAGGAAAGTTGGCTCTCCTGCTGCAGCTGCTTGAAATTCGGAGATGTACACACTTCCAAAATAAGGCTATTTTGGTTTTCAACCAACTGAACTTCATCTCTGGCTTTAATATCGGGCAGGTTTTGGGGAAGAGTCTCAGCTATTCTTTTCTTTACTCAAGTTCATTTCCAGACCAACACCTAACTGAACATTCTCTTTGTCTCCTACAATTTTAAGACACTGTCTTGAAGCCTTAGCTGCAATTTGTTCAACTCTCTTTGTAGTGTCATCTTCACCCACGAGATGATAGAGCATACCCTATATTCACAGGAACTCTGTAAAATCAGATTGTGCTGTGCCGCATTCTGAGGCAGGCCTTTACTGTAGGGCAGGTCACACAAACAGATGCTTTCCTTAAAAGTCTTCCGTAACTGTACTGGAGGGGATCCACAACCTCTTCTATTCTCGCTCTTTCTCAGATGCATAGCTTCTGAGAGGTGTGTTTCTACACAGAGTGTTATTAGCGGGGATCTTATTTTGTAGTCCCCTCTCTTGAGCAACATAAGATAAAGCCCCATCTGTCTTGTCAGAAATGTTGTCAGTTTCTATGTCAAAAACAGTAGTAGGGACACTGGTCATACCACCTAGTCATGGCTGTTGGCTTCTGCATGGATGTCTTGTTTATTACTTATGTATTCGCCAGCCTGCTCAAAATCAGTCTGAGTCTCTTTGGTTTTCTTTCGTTCTCCAAAGCCATTATAGTGATGGGACTGTGCTGAGTAAGACATTGGACATACAGATCTCTGGTTAAGTGTGGGAGGCAATGGCGATTGTGGCACCAGAAAAACAGGACGCTCACTGAGCACCAATGAATATGGAAAACACAGACTTACATTTCTAAAACCTAGAAAGAGAACACAAGTGAGTTACCTGTTTAATAACTCCTGCAGCCTGTACCAATATGCTTCCAGGATGCACCAGTATGCCCAAACCAGTGGTTAAAAAATACTTACTTTCAGTCCAGTCGGTAACTAACTAAAACTACCCAGTTCCTCCATGGATAGTTCCAGGATTCAAAGAAAATATTAATGACTGGAACACTGAGGCCTGCAGACTATAGTAGACACTATAGTAGACATTATAGTAGACACCTTTTCTGACAGGTTGATGCCCAGAGCATTCCAGTTAGTTTGCATGTAACTATTGCCTGCACTTATAGTGGTGGTTTATAAAACAGATCAAGAACACACTAAGGCTAATTCACAGTAGGGCCTTATCTCCATATCATTTAATTCAGGTCAGACCTTATAGAGCAAGGGGGGAAAAAAGGTTCTTTGGATTTAAAAGCCTTTCTAAACCCACTTATTTACTGCTATTCCCACCCTTTCCCACATTTCCACTCAACAGGGGTAATTACTGCAATGGTTTTCAATTCCTCTCCAGACATATTTCTGTCACTTTGAAATTACAAATTTTTGGAAAGATTTGATTTTGCAAGACAGGATACACTCAGTTGACAAGGGAAGTTATAATAATGATACTATTAAATATACAAATGAAGACAACATTACATTCAAATCAGTGTTCATAGTATAATTTACTCAATTACCTGGACTTGATCATATGAACTGAATTCCAGTGTTGAGGAATGTTTCAAAGTGTCTCACACCTGGGTTGGGTGTGTGGCTCAAACCTATAATCTCAGCACTTTGGGAGGCCAAGACGAGAGGATCGCCTGAGCTCAAGGGTTCGAGACCAGCCTGGACAATTTGGTGAGACCTCTCTCTCTACAGTAAATAAAAAAATAAGCCGGCCGTGGTAGCACACACCTGTAGTTCCAACTACTTGGAAGGCTGAGGTGGAAGGGTTGCCTGAGCCCAGCAGGTTGAAGCTGTGGTGGCGGTGAGAGTGCCACTGCACTCCAGCCTGGGCGACAAAGTGAGACTCCAACTCACAAAACAAAACAAAATCCAGTGTCTCACACTTGAAATATAATATATGCTAATATGTATTTGAGTGCTTCCTTTATTAAAAGAAAGGAGGATAGAAAGCAAAAGTTAGAAAATGTCTAAGCTTGGAGTTCAACAATGGCTTAAAACATTAGAAGCCAATAATTTTCATGTAACTAGAGACAGTTAACTTCCCAAAAATGTAGCCACATTGTACATGTTATACTGCAGAAGACAGTACTAGAACAAAATGCATTACTAGGCAGTCTTTGGCTCTAAAATCCACCTCAGGACAACAATCCAAATACTTAATCATAGTAAAAATTGTACGTATTAAGTTTATTTCTCCCTCACCTAATTACCAAAAGCTATAAGTCTACTCTTTTGATATTGTTCCCTTTTCTGTTACCAATGAAAAGCACTTAAAACCCTCTATATTTTTCAGCCTAAATTACTCCTCTCTTGTCTGATCTCCCTGCCATCTCTCCTAACTTCACAATCCACAGAATAACCTTTCTGAGGCAACTTTGTTCCCTCATTTCAGGTAGAGTATTTGAATGGCCCATCACTGCCTGCCAGGGAATGGGACAATCACCATATTACTTGGGATGTCATAATGCCTCTCATTTTCCAGTTTCTCTGTATCGTTTCATTATTCTGTCACCAATGCCCTAAGTTTCTCCAAATTTCAAGTTCTTTCATGCTCTTTCCTCTTCTAGGATGCTCTCTCTCCCCAACTTCCCCCCACCCCACCCCCAGCCCAAGTGCTGACAAACCTAGTTCAGCTTTTATTTTTCTGAGTCGGAGTCTCACTCTGTCATCCAGGCTGGAGTGCAGTGGCATGCTCACAGCCACCACAGCCTCGACTTGCTGGGCTCAGGCGATTCTTCCTTCTACCTCAGCCTTCCAAGTAGCTGGAACTACAGGCACGTGCCACCATGCTGGATTAATTTTTGTTGTTGTTGTTTTGTTTTGTTTTTTAATTGGAGTCTCACTCTGTCGCCCAGACTGGAGTGCAGTGGCACGCTCCCGGCCATCGCAGCCTCGACCCACTAGGCTCCGGCGATCCTTCTGCCTCAGCCTTCCAAGTAGCCGGAACTACAGGCATGCGCTACTATGCCTGGCTAATTTTTTTTTTTATTGTAGAGATGAGGTCTCACCAAGTTGCCCGGGCGGGTCTCGAACCCGCAGATTCAGGCAATCCACTCACCTCGGCCTCCCAAAGTGCTGGGGCTACAGGCTAAGCTACCAAGCCCGGCCGGATTAATTTTTTTATTGATTTGATTGTAGAGATGAGGTATTGCCAAGTTGCCCAAGTTGGTCTTGAGTCCCCGGGCTCAGGCAATCTTCTTGCCTCAGCCTCCCAAAGTGTTGGGATTACAGGAATGAGCCACCACGCCTGGCTAGCTCTTTTTGAGAGGACTGCCTGAACCCAGGGGTTCGAGACCAGTGTAGGCAACTTGGCAAGACCTCATCTCTACAATGGGAAAAAAAAATTAGCCAGGTATGGCGGCCTGTGCCTGTGGTTCCAGCTACTTGGAAGGCTGAGGCAGAACAGTCTGAGCCCAGCAGGTCAAGGCTATGGTGGCCATGAGCGTGCCACTGCACTCCAGCCTGGGTGACAGTGAGACTCCAACTAAAAAAAAAAAAAGATGATACTAAGGCAGAGAAGCAAATATTTATTTAAAATCAGACTATTAAGAATATATTATTTGCTTTCATATTTTAATTGGACAGCCGTGTGTTACAGGTATAATTCACCTGCTAAAAAGATGGTGGAAACATTGAGAATGCAGTCTGGAATCCAAGGAGCTTAGAAGCATTGTCCTAACTAGCTACACTGAAAAAAAAGGTTGAACTGAAAAATCTAGGAACAATTATTAGATCCAGCAGAGTGAGATGATAGGACACACTGCTGTCCCAAAACTGTAGAGACGGAAGATACAGAGAATCACAACTTACTGGGCAATGTAAACATAGGCACGAAAGTCTTACAATCTAAGATCCAGAAAGTTTAGTGAATACCAAGCAGGATACATGCCAAAAAAAAAAAAACCCCACTAGACATATATAATTCAAACTACAGGGCGGGGGTAGCGGTGGAAGGGGATGGGACAGGGACCGACCATGTTGGAGATCTGCTGCAACGCAGGGGAACCCCAGTGATGACCTGCTGGGCTCAGGCGATCCTTCTGCCTCAGCCTTCCTAGTAGCTGGAACTACAAGCACACACTACCACGCCTGGCTAATTTTTTTATTTATTGTAGAGGTGAGGTCTCACCAAGTTGCCCAGTCTGGTCTTTGAACCCGTGGGCTCAGGCAACCCTCTCTCCTCAGCCTCCCAAAGTACTGGGATCACAGGCTTGAGCCACCACACCTGGCCAACCCACTGACTTTAAAAGAAATTACAGGCTGGGATCAGTGGCTCAGCCTGTAATCCCAGCACTTTGGGAGGCCGAGGCGAGTGGAAGGCCTAAGCCCACGGGTTTAAGACAGCCTGGGCAACTTGGCAAGACCTCGTCTCTACAATAAATCAAAAATTAGCCAGGCGTGGTAACGCATGACTGTAGTTGCAGCTACTTGGAAGGCTGAGGCAGAAGGAAGCCGGAGCCCAGCAGGTCGAGGATGGAGTGGCCATAAATGTGGGACTCTAGCCTGGACAACTGAGTGAGACTCTAACTCAAAAAAAAAAGAAATTACAACTAATGACCAAGAAGTCACTTTATCTTCATCTATATGAAACATTGCACAAAGAATGATCCTGACATGATTAACTTGAAACTCCTGTGAATTTTACCACTCAGTCACCATACCCGGCCTGCTTTTCAAATAAGTAATCACAATTAAGTTGTTTTAGCCCTTGCCCTTTAAAAAAAAGCTAGTCTTTACTTTCAGTTGTCTGCTAGGTCAATTCTGTTTACTAGATGGATATTAATAAAAACCATACGAGCCTGAAAGAACTTTCAATGAAATTTAGTCTTGCCTCTTATCTTGATTGGATTAATTCGAGATCTAAAATGATTCAGCCCACAATAGCTCTAGGGGATGAAGAATTTCCCTCAATTACTTTGTTGTTCATTCAATTTCTTAAGACTATGAGTTGTCAAAACCCCAGACTGTAAACGCCTCAAGGGGCAAAAACTGTATTTTCTCTGTGTCAGGTAAATTTTGTAAGGTGCTTGGCAGGTTTTGGAGGTGATATTCAAACCACAGGATCTACCTTCCAAAGATTTTCAAATGTTTTTTTTTTACCCCAAGTAGGTTTTTTGTTTTGGTTTTGTTTGTTTGTTTCTTTGTTTTAATCTCAACATAGCAGCTTACAGAATCATTAGGACTTACTGAAAAAAGTATAGGAACTAGGAGCACTAACCTTCAATTAAGGTCCCTCTCCCAAGCAGGGCAGGCTCGGAACATAAAAATTAGATTATTTCTTTTGACTACTATTTAACCCTGAGCAAGTCACTGACTCCCCATGACTCAATTTCCTCGTTTGTGAAACAGGGACAGCAACATCTCTTGAGATTGCTGGGAGGTCAAATGAGATAATCAGTTTCCCGTATTTAGCAGGGAAACTAGCCTGATCCAAGGCCACACCGGTCATTCTCGCTCCCCTCCGCAAAATAGTGGGCACAGAGGGTATTGTTCAGGTGCACGTTCCCTTCTCTATCTCAGACCTCTCACAAATAGAAAAACGTCTGGGATCATACACGACTAATCCTGCCACCTACATTAAGGAGTTTCAGTACCTCATCCAGTCCTACAGCCTTACTTTCCATGATATATACCTAATCCTTTCTAACACCCTACTTCCAGAGGAACGTAGGAGAACAGGCTAGGACATACGCAGATGAAATTCATCAAACCACCCCGGCTCACCCCCTTGGTGCAGCGGCTGTTCCAGACCAGGATCCGGTCTGGAACTATAACTCCTCCACTGGCATCGAGGCCAGGGATCGTTTCTCCACTTGCTGCCTTTCTGGGTTGTGCAGGGCTGCACAAAAGGCAGTTAACTTTGAAAAACTTCAGGAAGTCATTCAGGATAAAGGTGAAAATCCCTCCAACTTCCTTAGCCGACTCACCAGGGCACTTCAACAACTTACCAACATAGACC